>JAHZMT010005076.1:0-24623 GCA_027743785.1 Sinhomidia bicolor
CACTACTGTTGCTGCTTCTGCTGCTGATACTACACACATTATCCTTGTTTTACAACTTGCTGCTGCTGATTCTGGTATTTCTCTTTCTGGTTTTCTCCATAATAGTGTCATATAATGGTACTTTTTCCGAACTAGCTAAATAGTACTACAACTACTATTACTACTTGTGATATAAACTCCTCCGCACACAAACACAATCCGTATTATTATTAGTATCCTTCTCACTACCACATCCACTCACTCAGAGAGGAGGTGGAAGGAACAAGAGAAAAAAATAAAAACGGCTCCAGAGAGAGAGAGAGAGAAAGAGAAAGCCTAAAGAAGACAGAACCAGAAGAGCACACACACACGTCGACGTTGTTAGTCTTTACGATTACTACGATGCAATATTATTATTATGCATAGACATCAGTAGGAATAATAAGAAGAATAATAATAAAAAAATAAGTCGAGTACTACATACTTTGTGTGCTGCTGCTGATGTAGTCGTTATTATTATTACCATAAAACTATCGACAAAGTAAAGAGTACAGAGTAAAAAAATAAATAATAATATTATTGAATCTCGTGTAGTATTGTTTTTATGAAGTGTTGTAACGCAGTTTATTTAGTGCTGTTAGTGCAATTTTACAATTTGTCTTGTTTTCCTCCACGCCACTATCTATAAAACTGGAAAAAAGTATAGGTGGCTGCACATATACTTTTCACTTGTAGCAAAACAAACATTTAGCGAGTAAAATGTACACAGAAAAAATAGCTTTTAATGCCAAACATACATGTTTTTGCATTTTTTCCCCGATACGTGACAAAAAGACAATACCGTTCACTTTTCTCAACTTTCTCTCCAGCATGTACAATAAAAAATAAATAAATGGATTATTCTCTCTCTTTCTCTCTCCCTACTTTCTCTGGAAAATGTAAACGTTGGATGTACATTCCTGCTTGTGTACCTCCTTATTGTGTACATTCCTCTTGATTAAATACTATAATAACATAAATAAAGGATGGAAAACCGTTGTCAATCAATCAACTACTAGAGCTCGAAATCATCTTTACCAATTTAACAGCATCTCTCTTGTCAAGATAGAAGAAATGTTATTTTTTGGCTAGATAAGTCATTTATCCAAAAGCGACAGCAGCAACACATAATATTACACCGCTCTGCTGCCGCTGCTGTTGCCACTTACAGGATTTCACAATCAATTTACACTCTGTAATGCGTCGTATCCTGTATCGTTTCATTCCTGGCCTGGCTTCGCCTAGGCACAGAGCAAGAGAGGAAATGAGCCACATATAACGTAATAATAATAATGAAAAGGCATGTGTGAGTGAAGAAGAAAGAAGGAGGAAGTGGAAAGGAGTATAAAAAAGAACGAACGGACGAAGAAAAAAAATGGCAATGGATAATATGATGATATGGTTTTTATACTGCAAATAAATACTTCATACTAAAGCTTCTCTCTATAAGTAAATAAATAAATATTTTTTGACGTTCTTAACTACTCCATCATCATAGTATACTACTTACATCACTACAACAGCTCCTTATTTGATAACATGATATTATCATTATTACTACCACTAGCGAGCTACAGCAGCTGCAACAACTTTTATTCTTCTTTTTGCTGCTGCTGCTGCTACGAAAATGCTTTCGAGCAATTTGCTCGTTTTTTATTGTGATTATGTGCGAGCGAGTGAGCAGTAGTTCACAGAAGACTATAAAAAGTGAAGTAATATATCATCATCGTTTTCCTTCTTCTTCCTCTTGATACACTATTCCACATCAACAGGCACGCACGACAACGACACACACACTCTCTCTACTGCTCTATAATAATAGCATGTTTGAGTCCGTTACTAATAATCATCATCATAATATATGTACATGTACTTAAAGTGCTTGTATCGGTATTTTCAGTAAGAGTGTACAAATAAAAAGAAAAAAACTATGAATTGTCTGCTGTTGTGTGCACACACAAAAATAAAAACTAATTTGCGAGTAGTTGTGTTGTGCGGGTGGTGGTGATGGTGGTGGAAATGGTGGTCTGGAAATTATATTGCTGACTTGTACTACTACTACTACTAAACTACAACATATTATTGTTATACGTGCAAAAGGAAATTTGCAATATGTTGATAATAAGTGTGCAATTGACAAGAAACAAATTTTCTTTTCTGTGCAAAATACACACTATCATAAAGATGGCATGAAACTGGTATCATTTGACTGTGTTGAATGAGTGGAAACAAGGAAAATGGAAATAAATCTCGCTACATATCTCTATCCACACAGAGTTTTTTTTATTATACAATTAAAACTGTTTTGTCATTTGGCTATATAGCTTTTGGAACAGGGCTTGTCAGAGATTTCACAATAACAACGTAGACAGCACTATATTGAAAGATGGGTGCAATGAATTATTAAGTTATTTTTTGCACAAAAATAAATACTCACAAAGTATAACGATTTTACAGTAATAATTTTGCAGGAAGTATTAAATAAGGTGCTAGTTAGAAAACAAGCTATTCAAAATGTGTAATAAATGATAAGCAACGCTAGGTAGATTATTAAGAGAGATTTTTATTTGAGAAAATACCTACACAAACAATGCAATATATTATATATTAAGCAATTAATAAATACAATTGTCAATAATTTTAAAAGTTTGCAGTGTAGTCCACAACTAGTGTTCATTTTGCTACTGTGTAGAAATTTTCAATAACTATTTCTTCTTCCTGTTGTATTGAAGGTTGTGATCAGATCCTAATACTTTAAAGCTGAAGCAATATTAATTTAAAGACGGTAGGATATTTTCACCGGAAGGAGTGAAAGTAGGTTTTAATGCTTTCACCTGTGAGTAAAATATATAAACAGGACTTTCTACCGCAATGAAGACAAACCTTTCAAACTGGTCAGTAATGCAAATAAAATAAAATTCATAAAGGTGAAAGTTAATAAATTATCTATAGAATCTAAGGTAAATCGAATGTGGAGGTTAGTGAGACTTCAAATTGTATACGTTTTCGAGTAACCAAAAAAATCAAGAGAAATGTTGTGTATGCCCATCGTGTTGATGGTGACGTAAGTTAAAACTGAAATTATATAATATATATATATATTTACAAAAAAATAATTTTAACTTTCTCTGAAATTAATAATTAATTTTTCTGAAAAGTTCTATTTGAAAACGTTTTGATTGATTTTATAATATAACTTCTTTCAAAATAATTACGACAGTGGCGCTGGTGCCAGCCCAAGCCCCAGTGCAAGTGGAGTCGCATCAACAGAGGTACAACTGGACACTCAACAATCACAGTCTTCAACACAACAACCGCAACAATCAGAAGAATGTAGTAGCAGTAGTGGTAACAAAAAGGCTGAACCAAAAGTTACTGTTTCTGCTAACTGCTCTTCACAGCAACAGGTCTGCAGTACAAGTACAACCGCTTCCCCTGCAACTTCCACAGGGAAATCGTCTACAAAATTTTCAGAAACTGAAGTTGCCAACAGACAACAAACCCCTCACCACATAGTGTATAAAAAGGTAACACTAGTCCACTCTTTTATGGCATAAAATGAACAAAATTTTCGTAAAATCTAGCATTGAATTCTACAATATTAATATGACAGATGGAGAAAATTATAGAGAAAATGCAAGATGAAGCCACTGGTGTTCCGGTGCGCACTGTTAAAAGCTTTATGTCAAAAATCCCTTCTGTTTTCACAGGTAACGTTAGCCCTCATGCTTATCAATATACTATCGCACACTATGCAAACGCACAAACTTTTAGTGTCTTTCTGTAATCACACAAAACCAATAATTCCGCTTATCAAGAATCCACACAAATTTTTATTGCATATTGTTCCGTGTTTGCTTTTATGTTTCATTGCTTTTCTGTATATTTAGGAGCTGACCTGGTTTCCTGGATTATTAGACATACAGATGTAGAAGATCAGAGTAAGTAAACAATATTCTTAAAGTACACGACAATGGAGGAAGATTATTGTGAAAGACAACCTGGCAAAACTCTTTCTCTATGGTCATCTAGTAAAATATCTATTTTGCCAATTTCTAGCTGAAGCACTTCATTTGGCCCATCTATTGGCAGCCCACGGTTATATTTTTCCAATAGAAGATCACATCCTTACTGTTAAAAATGACTCTACATTTTATCGCTTTCAGGTAAATTTATTACAACTTTATAAATACAAAAAAAATTAATTTTTATGAATTTGAAAATTTTTTTTTTCATAGACGCCATATTTCTGGCCATCTAACTCCTGGGACCCGGAAAATTCTGACTATGGTATCATTTATTCATTGTACTTTTTTAAATAAAAAATTTACAAGGGATTCAAATAACATAGATGTTTAACTTTTCTTAAAGCTGTGTATTTGTGCAAGCGTACGATGCAAAATAAGACAAGACTGGAATTGGTTGATTACGAGGCAGAAAATCTTGCACGTTTGCAAAAAATGTTCTCTAGAAAATGGGAGTTTATTTTCATGCAGGTAATGAATGAATTAGGAAGGACTAAACTCACGTCTCATCATCTTGCTTCCTATTACTTTTTAAACAGCATTGAATATTAAAATAACTTGGAATAACTGTTTCAGGCGGAAGCTCAGAGTAAAGTAGATAAGAAGAGAGACAAGCTGGAACGTAAGGTGCTAGATAGCCAAGAGAGAGCATTTTGGGATGTTCACAGACCATCGGTACCTGTTAAATTTTTAAACAAATAATATTTAATACTCTGTAGCAATGCTACCAGCATTTTCCATATTTTATATCTTCTTCCTTGCTTTCCTTCAAACGTCACAGCCTGGTTGTGTTAATACGACGGAAATGGACATAAAGAAAGTATGTCGAATGAATCGACCCCGATGTGGAGTCGATATAGGGGGTAAGGATGGCCAAGCTCAGAAGGTCCCTACAGCAGCCGAGCTTCAACAACAGATCAAATCACTCAAGTACAAGTTGGATAGACATTCCATAAAAATCTCAAAAGTGGCAGAATTGTAAGAACGTAAAAATTGCTTCCATTAAAATTTTTTGTTTCAATATTGCCCGTTCTGCTTATAATGATGACGATTTTGTTTGAAAATAAGACACATGGGATACTACGATATGTACTCGGAGTATGACCCATTCATTGCTGCCCCAGAACCTTCCAATCCGTGGCTGTCTGACAGTACTGATTTCTGGGATATGGAAAGAACAGCGTAAGTTTTTTTTCATTTTCTCTTAAAAATTCGTTAAAACAATTCCAGACTTTTTTTTCTTTTTTTTAAATCAATAGTAAAGACATCCCGGCCAGACGTGTGAGAAGATGGGGATTTTCTGTAGAGGAGCTTTTAAAAGATCCCGTGGGACGTGAGCATTTCGTAAAATTCTTAGAAAAAGAATTTTCTGCAGAGAATTTGAAGTAATTTAAAAAAAAAATAATACTTGTAATGATCAATAATGAAACTATGTAACTTCTTGTGTAATCTATTGAACTATGTAAAGTGCATTCAAAATCATATTTTTTAACTTTCAGATTCTGGGAGGCAGTACAAGAGCTAAAGCGTCTTCCCATGAGTGAAGTTCCTAAACGGGCGGAAGAGGTATGGCAAGAGTTTTTAGCACCTGATGCATCATGTCTTGTTAATGTGGATTCACATTCTTACGAGCAAACAAGGAAAAATATCCAGGATGGAAATCCAGATCGTTGGAGTTTTGACACAGCTCTGGTACGTACACCCACACTTTCAAAATTAGAACGCGTGTACTTGGTATTTTTTTGCTTTCACTGTACATTTCATTCATATGCACTTTCTTTTTTAAACTTTTCTTTCATTCTTTTTTTTCAGGCCCATGTATACCATTTGATGAAGAGTGACAGCTACTCACGTTATATCCGGTCGGAGATGTATAAAGACTTTTTGAGTGGTGCCAAAAAGAAGGTTAATTTCCTTTCACTTCCTACGAAATTCAGAGGACGGTAAAATGTGAAAGTATAAAGAAAAGTGGCTGTTCAAGGTTTTTTCTATTTATATTCTATACAACGAGAGAGATAATACTCGAAATAGAATGAATCATTCTTCTTTTTGAAAAAATACACACAAAACAAACTACACACAACATAATGTCAATCAAAGTGACGTGAACCAATTTTTATCAACAATGCAATAATACTTACCACTGCACAGCAATTTCTTATAATAATAAGTACAACCTCAATGAGAAAAAAAATTAGAATTCCTAAAAAAATACTAGTCCGTGTACATATAAATAATAAAATGAGGCACACCAACAAAAAAAGCATTGAAAAAGAGTATTATTGTACCTACGTGAAAATGTGCAGGTCACATCAACAACGACAACATCCTCTACGAAAAAATACGATTCAATATAATAATTATTATTATAATAGAATCTCTCAATAAATCCTACATTATCTCCTTTTCACTTTCACCAAAAATATAATAATCTGGGTATTTAATGTTACTACACATTATATACGAAAAAAAGAACGAAACACATCACTCTCAAAACTGTCAAAAGAAAAATTGATACAATCATTATAGAGCTATTTAGATTTACAAGTATACATACTGTTTGGTTATTGATGTTATAAGAAGGGAAAAAATCCGCAACAAAAAAGGTAGAGGATGCCAAACCAAGTTTTTAATGTATTATTATTATTACAGACTTATTATACGTACTTTTTCCTGTACTGCACAGCAAAAAAATCTTTAGCATTCATCAGTTTAATCGTGATGAGCCATTGTTACTATTGTTGTTCTTTAAAAAATATCATTAGGATTTTAGTACTGCTACTTGTTGGAACAAAAACTCAACGCAACACAAATGTCTTTTAATAACTAATCTCGACTATTAACTACTATTGATCCTCTCTATATGAAAAAAATGCCATGTATACTGTTCGACATGATACATACATACTGTCTGTCTGGAACAAAAAAAAAACACGCATTAAGTAATTTAACCCTTTTCCATCAACTCTTTACCGTTCTTCTTTTAAAACTAGAAAACCGATATTACTAAAATACCGTTCCACAATGAACTTTCTCTAGCTTTCAACCTTTTCATGCAATGCAATACCTACAAAACAATACTTATATATTGTACTTATAAGAACGCTATATTACAATATTATAAATACATATATACGTACCTATCGCATTTTGACGGTAGTTATTGTTGATTCATATTGAATTGCAGAAGAAAAGTTATTACAATAAATCTCTAATGATATAAACATATTCAACCAAACCAAAAAGAAATCAATCAAATCTTCATTGTTCATATATATATTATATATACTTGTGTTTAAAAGCGTCACGGTGTAATAGTATTATAATCAATGAAAATACCTAAATGAAAAACATTATCATAAAATAAAAGTATTTATGATAAACATGCCAGTTTTTTGTTGTGACTATTTTTGTAGACCTCCGTGAAAGGAATACGGTCCATAGTATCTTTTTCTTCCAGTTCCAAGAAGGATTCTGAGTGAGTGTTTCAAATTAACATGAAAGCAAAAAACGGTCAATCAATCCAGAGGGCTAATACTTTAATAATAAAAACCTATATCAGCAATCAGCACTTTCCTTGCTTCGGTCTACAAGATAAATATTTAATGTGAAACAAAATACCTATAATAATTTACAATGCAAGTTTTTAGAAGAAAGAAAATTGCTGTGCAATTTTCCCCCTTTTTATTAGATTTCCAACACAATAATAATGATTGATATTCAAGAATATATTTACTGTTCGTTATATATAATGAATAAAGTTAATTACGATGATGTTAATGCTCATTTTACAAACAATCTTGTAGCCCAACTTGAGCTCTTGCCCTCGCAACGCAATGCTAATAATGCATTATAGATTTTCGTTGACAGAATTTTTAAAAAGTTATGAGCAATATATTATGTTCAAAAGTAACGCATGGAAAATAGCTTGATTGCTGCATGGCTTTAGCTAAAATATAATGAAAAAGTGCACTATTCAAAAAAATTGCTTCTCACTAAAAAGTAACAACAAACACTGCTCAGTAAAAGTTTTTTGCATTAACACGAAGGCACTAATGCCTTCTCAAATTTATTGCAATTTCATTATCATTTATACTAATTATGACAAATTTCCTTTTTGATTTCCAAAGGTGTAACAAAATACTGTCAATATATTTCAGCTAAAAAATCAACAATGAAGAATAATACATATCTCAGCTAATATGCTCTGCAGAAAGAAAGGAAAATTTAATATTTTATTCCTTTCCTGCATAGGTATATAACGTTTTCTACAACATACAGTATAATTAATAATAACAACCCATATATAGCATACTATAGAAAGTATACTTTTTAACAATAATTTTTAAAAGATTTTAAAAATATATAAATAAGGACTCTTTAATATACTGATTTACTATACAACATTTTAATTAACTTTCGATATAGTGTATAATTTTATAACATTCGAACGACTTTTTCAATTTTTATTATTGTATCATGTTCGATGCAAAGGACCATATAAAATTTAAATATATACAAGAAATTCAGTTGTTTAAGAGGTGATATATGGTTTTTGCATTAATCTTATCTCCCAGAGCCTCCAGCAAATAAATTTCAATAAGCAAAGATACACTTACTAAATTAAATTAAATAACGCAACCAAAACTAATTCACGGGAAAATTCGAGTTAAATGTTTACATTACTTCTCCTGAATAACGGAAAATACTTTCTTTGCATCTTTTTCGTTTGCAATTTTTCTCGACTTTGGTGTGTTTCCATTTTCCATTGTTCCCCTTTTCGAACCAAACTGCGTAACATGTAAACAAACAATATGGAATTTCGAAGAAAATTATCTGGATAGATTAGGTAGATATTTAATATTTATGAACGTACCCATAAACTCATTGTGGAAAGGTTTGCTCTTAGTGGGGTAATGGTGCCAGTGGTGGAAGAAGAGTCGCTTCCACACTGAGAAATTGTATCAGCATCTGGTTGACAGTTTCTGCTGGCAAATGGACTCATCATCTGAGAAACCGTTCTTTTTAATTTGCTTGGTGTCTTTGAAAGACTCAGTGCTCTGCCAACCTAAAATCAATATAGGTAAATTCTTAAATCTTCAAAAGCACACAGACTTAAAAAATTACTTGATCTGAGTACATACCTTCTTTCTGGTTTTAGTTGCAAATCGACTTGCTTTTTCCAGCACTGATGTATTTTCCGAAATATGCAAACTGCTTGCGTCAACTTTTGCTATAAGATGTTCCTGAAATGAAAAGACAACATTACTTAGTTGAAACAGTAGACGAGTTACCTCACTGTGAGACTTGAGTAGTACGTAATATCTCACGTTGGTATATTTTACAATATTAAATTTTACGAGCTTGCTTATTCACTTACATAATCCATTCTCTGCGCAGCTTCCGCTACTTGTTTCGCAAATAACTGCACTACAGATTGCCTTGTCCATTTGGGATCTTCTGGAACAGTGAATGCCAGAACTCGTTCACGGAGTTCATTTGGAGATATTACAATGAATGCAAAGGCTGGAGGTGAACTGGAATAAAAGCAATCACTTTTCAGCAAGACTTAACTATAAAATATTACTTTGTTTTACAAAGTAAAAACTTACAGATCTGCAATTTCCACCACTCTCTTGATATAAGAAAAGCATATCCACTCAAGAAACTTATAACGCTTTTGATTTGAAGGCCCTGCCAACTGCCCAGGAAGGTAAGATTTTCGCGATACATTCGGACTTCTTAAATTTGCTACAGACATGGCTGTGGGAAGATTTTTTGATTGCGTCCCGCTACGTCGTTTAACTACTTGAATGTGGTCAGAAAACACGCAAAGCATGAGTGGATCATACTTTTGTCCATACATGTCAGATAATGCAGTCACTTCTAATTTATGCAAAAGAGTTCTGTGATCTGAAAGTAACTCAACGGGACATCCTTCAATCTCATGAAAAGTGTCAAACATGGCCACTCTGGCATCATTACGTTTCTTCTCTTCGTTTATTGTTTGGTTCACTTGATTAATGGCTTCTAGACCTCTTGATATCCATTCCGAATCGGGATTAGTTTTTGGTGTATGACGACCTAGGTTTGTTAGGATTAAGGCAGTGGAAGGAAGTCTTTGAACTGGTCTAATCATAAGATCTGCTAACGTCTGCTTTCCACATTCTGGTTTACCTACAATTTATGAAAATTGATAATAAATCAAATCCTACTACAAATGACACATGTCAACGAAAAAAATGACAATTAATCTATTTGATATAATATACATATGTATAACTTATGCTCCTCGTACATTGTGCAATTTTTAAAAATGCCATGAATCTAGGTTTGTCAGCTTCACATCGTACTATTTCAGTTTTAACGCTCTCAAAAAAGTTTATAAATGGCTCGTACGATTTTCTGAGGTCATTGGCCTGAAAAAAGCAAATTAAAACGTGTTTCAATAATTGCCTTTATCTTACACAAATTATATATAAATACAGTCGTAATGTACTGTAATTGCTTACATATTTAACATAAATTTGCCCAATCAAATTTTCTTCATTCCAGTTTTCCAAAAGTTGAAATAAGTCCCTAAGCATTCTTCTATGAAGTGAATATATAGGGAGAATGGGTCCAAAAATGGTCTTAACTTCTTGGGTGTCGAGAATTCTTCCACCAGCTTGATCCTCTTTTTCGCAAGGCTCCTTGAAGTTCTACAAAACAAAGTATTTTTGACTAACCGACCAACTAATGCATTGAAATTTTTAAAAACTACATTTCAATGAATTACCTTAACTATCATCATTAATATACTGGTGTAATTTCTCTCTGTTTCAACTAAATGAAGAAATTCAATTTGACGTGGACTCATTGTTTTTAAATCTGATGACCCCAAAACGTTATTAATACGCTTAAGTATAGCTGCAAACTCGACATCTGAGACTACGTCTTGCTGACACTGGTCCAATGACTTTCCTCCTAAATTAAGCTTTTCTGGATCATCTTCCACAACTACGTAGGTTGGATAGTCTACGTGAGCCAAACTTTAAAAAAGAAATGTAAGTTATATTTCTGAATATAATATTTTAAAAATCAACTTTTCAAAATATCGACTTACGTAATAAGATCTCGTATTCGTTTTCTTTTTCTCCTACTAGCCGAACCAGGCGTTCCGGAAGTTGGAGTTCGTTCATCATCACTGAAACAACCAGTAGGACTGGTAAAAGAACTGGGAGTGCCGATGCTGTTGTTAAAGTCATCGAGCGGACGATACTCATTATATAAGTAACTGGATTCATCTGCACATGCTTCAATTTGAATAGAACTCCAAAACCATTCAGCCTTTACAACTTTTGTTTTCTCTAGAGGATACTTTTTGTCGGCAGCTTCTAAACTGTTCTCATTGAGATCATTTATAACCTATAGAAGAACGAAGCAAATCAAATCAAGCTCATCCTGTAAAGCAAGTTTAAAAGCATTGGCACATTTCATACACTTTACATATTTTAGCAACCAATAATAGAGCTTCAAAAATGCACATTCAAATTTGTATACAATCATTCTTCAATAAGTTGTTGTTAGGTAGACATACATTAAGCTCGAAGCGAGGTTTCTTGGATGGAGTTTCCACTCCCTCAAGTTCCCCAAAATCATCCCCATTAATAGGCGTTGTCGCTAGCATTTTCCGACTTTCAGCTTGAGTAGAAGTACTGCTTAACACCTAGATATAATTAATTTCCCAAATTGAAAAGCGTCAGTTAAAAAAGCAATGTTGACAATCACATAATTCGGACATGGACAATTACACACAGGTGTGAAATTTGCATACGCATTACTAGCCCAAATTCAGAAAGAATTTTATAATTAAGCTCCAAATTTTTTAAACATTAGGCAAAGCAATATAGACAACCATGAGTAAACGGAAAAAATGCGTGCTAATATCAAGCGTAAGTTTCAAATAGAATTTTTCACTAAATGCAATGAAAACTAACTAAAGCATTGCAGGTTAAAACTTATGACTATGACTAAACGATTACGATGAAAGAAGACTTACAGTATGAGTTACGGAAGAGTCAAATGTTGTAGCAGTTTCGCCTCCATTTTCTTCGATAAGTTTGTTCATATTGACCATTTCTCCCGCGTCAAACCCTTCTAATAAAATCTTGGCTCCGTAAAACGCTTTCACTCTGTAAATCCCCTGAAAAAAACAGTTAATTTGGCAAATATAAAGATGTGCGAAATTATGAAAGCTGACATAAATAGTCAGTAAACAGTCATTAACTTGAGAACAAAGAGTACCAATGGCCAAAAATTGATAACTTACAGATTCTTTCATAATATCAAATGTGGGATCACCACGATTACTCCAAAGATATTCAATCCAATTTGGATTTAATATGGGTTTTCCAAGAGCCACTGCATCTCTGTACTTGGTTCCACGACACTTTCCTGCTATCAAGTGTGTTAATGGCCCTTCACGTTCTAGAAAAGTTCCGTCCATGTACAAAATCTTTTTTCGTACATCATTCTATACATTACAAAAGAAATATCACAATGTAAATATAACTTTAAGCCATAACAAAGTAAAGTAATAAAATAAAACGAAGGAAAACTATAAAACAAACATACAAAATGTTCTTTCGTTTTCAAGCCAGTAACTGAAACCCTTGTATCCTTCAAAAGCCGACAGAAAATGGGATAGCCAGACCGGGATATAGGAAGGGTTTTTTCAGTGCTGTTAGCTGCTAAAATAATAACTGATGGGCCATAGATTCTAGGTTTCAAACTTCCCTGACGCCTTCTTAACTGGTCAAATATTGCTCCATGAAACTCCTCAAATACAAATATTGACGACGAATGATCGATTGTGCCATTGGAAAATGCATCGTCAAAGGTTAGTGCTTCCAAATCCAATGTCTACAATTTTTAAATAAAACGTAAAATGTAAATCTTTTCCACAATATACATATTATATTTTAATAAGACTCCCGATTGGCGACTTACTTTGAGAGCTGTCATAAATATATTATTCTCCCATAACTGCCTTCCTGATAAATACGCATATTTAGGTTTAGTAAAAAAGTACGATGCAGGGCCTGGTGTTTTTTGTGGGGAGCACAGATTTACACTGGAAACACTCATTGGAGAAAAGAATTTGTTGCCAGTCGTTAGATCGGCAGATACAGCGTCGTCAGTACAATCCCCATCCGTAAAAATGGTACGATCCATTGTAACAAACGGTTAAAATTGAAAATAGTGCTATTTTAATATTTCCAATAATTGTTCCACGGTTGATCAGTGGATCAAAATCATCCCAAGTAATATCAACCTATCAGCACAAGAACAGGGCTTAATAGCAGCATTCTTTCGAGATCAAGACAAAGAAATACAATGTAGTATTAGTCGTCAGTCACTAGTTCTGCCTAGTTGATTATATATTCTCCGACTATTCAAATTTACTTAATTAGTAGTAGTGGTAGTCCGCATCAAATTTGCGTGAGGTCTGTCCGTATTTTCCCTGCCCATGTACTTATTTAGTAGTTCAAACTTCAAACATCAAATTGTGCAGAACGGAAAACTTTTCTTTTCACTAGTTTAACTTTAACTCAGAACTCCGATAATAATAGTGAATAGATGCCTCAGAAGAGAGTTTGCAATTTGCAATCAAACAACACTATTTTTGGTAAATTACTATCTTTTATGACTGATACTAGTACAAGCTTTATTTTTAACCGACGTTTGTTTCCATCCCCTTTATATAATTTTTCTAGTTTCCTGTGTGCATTTCTTAGTAATAATAATAATTACTATTCAATCAACCAAATTTCATGATCGTATATACTTCACTCCAAAATTGCGTGAAAAAAGTTACTCGTACACACAATAACTTTAAGTAGTAATCAGTTTAAAAAATTACGCAGGTGCCTGTAACGTACTGCATGTTATGCAAATATTGTAATAAGTATGGAAATGGGCTTTATTTAAAACTGTATGATAACGTCCATCGACAAACAATAAATACACTGAAAAGTACAAAAGTTCCTTATAGAGCAATAACAATAACGAAGCAACAATAAACAAACGAGTAACAGACAAAAATTCCAATTATAATATCCGCAGATGTCATCATCAAACACGGTATATCCACTGCACAAGCATCATGCATTTACTTTGACAAGCCTCTTTGGCTACTACTACTACAATGCAACAACACAAGACAACAGACAGCAGACAAAGTCGTTGACTATTTTTCTATTGGTGTTGTTGTTATTTTTGGTTTGTAGCTTAATTCAAATACAGGGGAGATGCACCACATTGGCTATCCGGCCAGATAAGGTGGGGCTTCCTATAGGCACCTGCCCCCTTCGCTCTACAAAGTTGTGGCAGAAAACTCTTCACTAAATAATTTGAATCAATTTTCATTTCATTGCGCATTGTTACGAAGCTTACCCTTCACAAGCGAAGGGAGATTGAGATGACTTATGCACATCTCTATTTACTATCAATCAACTATGCACTAGTATTATGCAGAAAGTTATTGGGGCAACGTGATTTTCAGTATTTGTTAAGTCCTTTAAGGGTATGTATGTATAGTATGTACAATCGAGAATGCAAGTTGTTCTTCTCTCCTTCATAGTATACAATATGATTTTTTAAAGCAAATAAATAAAGTGAGCAAGTGTATGTAAATAACGGTCAAAGGTTATTATCTTTCATTCTTTCATTTCATATACCAATACTCATAAAACCATACGACATTTGGTTGTCTTACTGTAATAATATCATTTGTATTACAATATTTTACACGACACGTATCGCTGTCTTAAATAATAAATTATTATTTTAACCGCGCACTTTTACAGTCTTGTTTTCGTTCTTTATCAATAAAAAATTTAAATTATTTTAAATTTTCTTTCCACTTCAATATTAAAGATAGTATAGATATTACACACGTACACAAAATCAGAACATAGCAATACAAAACAAGTTAAAAGTTCCAAATACATATATACATTTAAACATTTAATATATCTCTGCAGCAAATTCAGTCAGAGATTGACAAACAAAATAACAAAACAATTCGATTCAATTAAGTTGTATCTGAAAGAGCGGTGTGATAGGGTACAATACGATACGAGATACTAGTCACTTAATATAATTTTTGAAAACGACATAAAAAATTGCAACTTTCATCATATTTATAGTTTCAAAGGCATAGTATGTATATAAATAATACTATGGTTCAGAAATATGTAATGATAAATTAAAAGCAAATTCCTTTAATAAAATCTCCAACAGGTTGCTGTATTTGCGTAGATGTATTTCCAACAGCTAGACGATCTTCATCGTGACATTTTATTGTTGGAGAATTTGAAAACACATCTTGAATTAAGGAACGAGGGTTATTTGTAATATTATCTAATACTAAAGGAATCGTTGGTGCTGCCACCGCTGCCGCTAAAAAATTAGATCCTTCCAATTCAACGGAAGAAGACAAAGATGATGTAGATATTTGGCTAGAGAGCAGTTTGCTTGACGTGCTTGTGCTGGAACCAGTGAATGTGGTAGAAGAATTGCAGGAATCTATATCGGAAGCAGTAGTATTCGGAGAACTTAAATTATTATCACCCCCTTCTACTTCAACATCCATCGGCTTCATTCCATTATGGTCATCAGTGTCACAAAGTTGGTCACTTGAAAGTAGAGATGCAGGATTTTCTGTGGTTTCAACTTCACAAATCTCACTGTCCAGGTTCTCGAAGGTCTACGGAAAATAAAATTGACTCATTTCAATACAAGATAGGGTAACCGTGAGATGCAATAGCAAATTACACTATTTTACTTTTCTAGTAATACTGATAAACTTTAAACTGAAACATGTTTTTATTATTATATGAACAGCCATTATGTGATGTCTATGTATAATGGAATTCATAATTGTATTCTAAGCCCTTTTTTGAATACAATTTTACAAATAAATTTATGCTAATAGTTTAATCTATTTTTATACTTACTACTATTCTATAATAATTATTATTATGAATATGAACTACATATTTCCTGTATTTCGATCAAATTTTAAAGACCGAAAACAAATTTATTTAATAGCAAACTTATGAATACAGTTTAAAATAAAAACAATAATTGACTAATGCATGGTATGGTAGAAGGAAACAGATACAGCCGGTAACTTGTTGATGACAGCATCATTGGATATTAGGAAAAAAAAAATTCCAAAAATTCATTGATGCTGTCTACTAATTATTTTTGTGACATGATTTTAGTCTAAAATAATTGCTAGTAAAATAATACTAAAGCAGTGCCTTCCTTACATCTAGTTTATTATATTTTTCTGTAATGTACAATTTGTACAATACAAAGTACTTACGCAGGAAGCCACAGTAATAGAGTAATATCTAAAATTGCGTCTCTAGTCAAAAGCAAATATGTTCCAGAACTTACCTTAACAAACCACACTACCACAGTTTTATTTCATGGATATAAATTATCTATATTACTATTCTTCCATGGTCTTGCTAATATAATTACCTTAAAGTAACTATCTTACTCTAGTTTCAACTTTAATCTCACAAATTGCCAGTAGCATTTCTATTTTCCACGAAGAAAAGTTATAGTTGTCTGCCACACTTTACGATTGTCTTTGCTTCAGTGTGCCCAGAGTAATGGATTCATTCAATAATTGGATTGTAATACTCCTAAACGTAAATACTTTTCCCGTAAACTAGTTTTATGTACTAGCATGTCCTACATTTTATTATGCTACATATACCTACACTATTTTGAGAAATATACCAACCAACTTAATAATTAATACCTAATGTAGGCGAACTACTTTTAATAACTCAAATCAAATAAATTGATAGTACACTTGATCGCCAGAACGTTGCGTTTAAAAACTTACAATCCTTTACCTTCCTGACGGCATCATGAGCTAGTAGTACGACAACCCTTCCCTGATAATAATTGTTAACATTAGTACATTGATGAAAATTAATTAAATTTTATTGTTAATTTAATACTAATGATCTATACTAATAATTTCATGGATCTAAAGTATGGATCTACTCAAGAAAAATTCAAACGAAAAGCAGTATCTGTATATCTAGGTTTGTTAAAGTACTAATTACTAAAAAGAAAACAAACCAAAATAAAGTATTGTTTAGTATTCACCACCTACAAAAATATAATTTTATTCTTGCCTTCTAAAGACAAGAATACTTACTATTACTATTAATGCCCTGTCCCATTTTTTTGCACTACAACGCACCTAGACTTCTATTAAACGTACTAGTATCCAATAATTAATGTTTGCTGGGTACCTAATGGTGCTAACATCATCAAATTCTTTTGTATGGACAAAATTGTCTAGTTTAATATTACCAAAGGAGTAGACGGCTATTGGCTATGACTATGAAAACGGTGAAATGTAAAGAAATTTTTCAACTTTAAATCAACTTTGAAAATGCCATCAGGCAGTATTTGCTTACCGCATTAAGAGCACTTGGTTCAACATCAAGGTGGACTTTATTGTGACAAAGTTGAATTAACCTTTCTACGCCTTCAATGCGGTTTTCGCCATACTTTGCCTCCCACGCATCAAAAAGCATATTGTAATAGCGTGAATTTTCAAAATAAGGGAAATAGGTGTACGTATTCGGTCCGGGAAAGATGCGTGTAAATCCTTCACATTGACTGAGCTCATCCTCAGCAAGAATTAGTTGACGAACATCATCAGGTTCTAACGTCTCAATGATGGCCTTCAGATACTGCATTTTAAGACAACACACATGTACTGTTTAATTTTCTGGGTCGTTCAAACCGTAAATATAAAATGGATGCAAATATAATAATTTGCAACAAACCTTTTCACGTTCAAGAAACTGAGGTCTAAACGCTACATGCTTCAATTTCTCATCTTTGTTGAGTACAGTTGCATATAATCTCTTATCAAACACAGGCGTTTCCAAGTCCAACTGCACATCCAAACTTTGAAGGAATTTTTTCTAAAAAATGTAGTAAAAATTAACATAACTACAGCCATGTCACGTCACAGCTTGTCGACCAACAACTGACTACTGATTTGATTACTGCTTACTAACGTATGAAATAAAATTATGGTAATACCTTGGCCTCGGGGGATAACTTCATTGGTACATGAAATCCAACTATGTTAAACACTTCTTTGATGCATGCAATGCGTATTAGAAGTGATCAGTTCTTCCGCACTTAACAAAGTTTTTACTACAATTTCTTCCATTCTATCCCACAGCGTATCCGTATCCACACTTCTGTCTTTCAGATACCTCCAGAGAGTTTTCAAAGTCCTGCAAAAATGTTTATAAATTATTTACGTACAAACAACGAACAATCAACAAGAAGGAATGATCATGCACACTACAATATACATAATACATGAAAGGAAAGCAGCTTGGACGCCTTTCTTACCATTTATGCCCTTCACATGCTTCTGCGTCTTCATTATGAGTATACAGCTCACAATTTTTGTTAACTGAATAATTTGTTAAATGCATGAAACGATCACCGACCCTTTTTGAATCGTGGGAGTATTTTACAGGTGCGAATCTAACTAGTCCGTCATTGTACATATAAATTCTGTAAACAACAACAAAAATTTTTTAAATGCGTATTCTTCATAACAAAATGCTTATTACCTTAGAACAGGTTTGTTTAAACTTACTTTAATGGGTTGAAATCGGTAACCAACACATACAAACGGAGATCAAATTTTCTATCGTTAATTAAATATGGATTTGCAACGTAAGATTGTACAATAACTGGTTTCTTCTTGGGAACTTGATTCCACTTATTAACTACTCTTATTCCTGTCCCACGAGCAGCAGCAGGCTAAAAGCATTAAAATTGCATATTTAAGGAACATTTTTAGAAAACGGTATTGAGTACGTAAGTAATCGCACTGATGAAAGTTTACCGGTTTCACAATCCATGGTACATTTTTTCCTTCCGTTGAATCCCATGCTGCCTTTAGTTGCTTAGTCTCTGAAGGAAGAATAAAAGTCCGAGGAAGAAAACCAAATTCATCTTTGCCAAACTTAGTCATGAATCTGTGAAGATTCCTCCACAATCTGTCCTTTCTACCGACTTGAAAGGTCCCAGGTATGTGATTAAGTTTCTGAAAATCCTTTAAACTTGCACGGAACATGTTTGACTTCATGTGCTTCCCCCACTGACCTTCCCATTCAACAGTTTTTCTAAGTAATCGGTAACCTTGTAGAAATCAAGAAATCAGTATTTGTACAACTCCTCTGTAGAATTTTACACCATTTAGTCTACAAATTAATGCCAGAATAATACTATAATCTTCAACTTACCGGAATTAGAAACTGTTCTCTTTACAACAATTGGAGTAATAGGAGATAACCTCCACTTTAAAAGCTTGCGGATTTCTTCGGGAAGCTCATCCGTCTTTTCATCGTGCATACAAAAATTTATGTAAGGCGGTACAAATGGAAAGTAGGAAGGGCGAATCGCAGGAATGATTCTTTTAATCTCTGTCTTAGGAACACTATCTACTGAGACTGCCGAGTGATTTTCCGATGATGAGGATACACTATTATCAGAGGATTCACTTTTCATGGATTGGGCCATATCGTCCAAAAATACTTCGCTCTCATCACTATCCTCAGACTCCGGACAGGGTAAATTAGCATTGCTTAAACCTAGAGAATAAAAAGATTATATTACTCGGTAATAAAATATAAGGTAAAATGGTAACTGATTTCATTCAACGTAATGCACTAAAGAGGACATTACTTACTTTGCGAAGTTGATGACTTCTTCATAGCATTTGCTTTGCGATTCAAAGCACTTCTCGTTACTCTTTTCGTAGCGAGTACTCTCGGACCTTTGCGAGATTGAGAAACACGAACACCTTTCTGCGAAACTTTTCCGTTAGGATTAACCGATAAATCGCTAAAAGTAAAATGAGTTTATTAGATTGGTATTGGCAATACAAACAGTGAAACCCAGTTACAAAACTGCTCATTGCTTAAAGTTTCTACTTCCACCAAGCTTACTTTGGATTTCTTAACGTTGAGGTCCTTATCATAATATCGCTATCACTACCACCTTCTTTCAAACTGTCCGAACCCTGTGTGACATTGGCCTTTCCACCAGTAAGTGGGGTTTTACCATTACAATGGTTATCAGTTTCATGTCCGTTTTCGCATTCTTTCTTTACGTCATGTTTACTACTATTTTTTGGTACACTTTCCTTGCAGCTTATGGTGCCTGTAAAAAGGGTTTTTGACTTGACAAAAATTGTAAAATATTAAATAAGTAAAAACGGATATGAACTTACCACAACTTGAATTCATTGTAACTTCAGAGTGTAATAACGAGTGCTCTGAACCATTACATATACTTTCAAGCTCTGGAGAGATTTCTCTAGCTCTTTTACTACAGTATGGGGGTGGTTCTGACATCTCCTCGGACTCTCCCGTCTTGGACTCCGAGGTAGTGCAATTTTCGTGGGTACTGGAATGAACGCGTTTTCCTGCTGCAACAGGTTGACCCCAACCCATACTGATTTAAATACCAATTGAATGCAAAAATCACGACGGCTTGAGAGCTTAGAAATTTGACTTCAAACAAAGTGCTGCCTATAACTGGGTAGTACATAAAATAAAAGCAATAAAAATATTTTCCAATAATAATAATTTTACACAATCCACAAAGTATTTAATCCTTGTACAATACAGGGTGTTTCTCTTACCGAGTATAACTTGATTGCAACGATCCTTCTTGATATTCTTCCCACAAGTTTTACGAGAACGTACTTCATCTGAAGTTCAGACTCTAAACTTTAATCTGTCCACGTTTTTGGTACTTTCATTTAATCTCAGTACGATTGCTCAGTCTAAATGATTATAGCTATATAGGTGTTTAGGTTGTAAACCTAGGTCAGGTCACGCAAACTGAAATCCAAATAATTAATTTTCGTCAGTCATCATTCCACTGTGGACTGTGCTGTAGACAAAGAATAACTGCGTTATAATATTTCCAGGTTGACATGCTAATTAGCTAATCTAAATGGCAACTGTTTACCAATAAACGTGGTGTTCTGGGTAAACGACAAATCACTTGTTTACTAAAATGATCTAATTTGGCAAAAAATATAACGTAATGTAAAAAATATCAGCTGATACAAACAAACAACGATGATGATAATGATGAATGATGATCAAGCAAAACCAATGACTGACTGCTTATTGCTTCATTATCATCTTTTAAACGTACTATACTCCTTTTTTACTTCTCCTTTTCTACTTTTCACTATATCTTATTACAATAGTGTTTAATCATTTGCATGTAATGTTTCTTCGTTTCTTCTTATTTTAATTTTTTTGATTTTTGCTATTCCAAAAGTCAAGAATCACTTGAATCACAAATTTTGATAAAATTTTTTACCTCAAAATTCCTGTCCTCCCACATATCTTACCCAAAGCCTTCACCCGTTTTTATAACAGAAAAATATGGTTGATTTGTCACCTGTTTATATATCAAGGTCGAGGTTATGCACATACGTTTTATAAAGTCTAAATATTGTATACCCGGATCGGGTATCTGGTTACAAAATTTGCCCTACATGCCAATATGGCAAAGTTTTGCAGCAGCACAGCACACCTACGAAAAATAGAATGATGGTCTAAACGAAACGGGGAAGGGAAAGTAACAGCCGAGTTGAATCCGGGTATGTCTGTCTACAGCCAAAAAGTCTAAACTACCTCTATAGTCTCCTGTTTATTTCCTCCTCCTTTTCCCATCATCACGGAGTTTTTATTACGTTTTGGAGTACTTCAATATAAGAAAAAGAAAACAGCAGTTACTTTCTACCACTGCGCTTTTAATTCACGTTCACATACAACATACATACACCACCTCAGCGAGTAAAATTTAGGAAACCATACAATATAAACTTTGTCAACTTTTCCATATTAAAAAATGTATATAATTAACTACACAACTAATGATGAGCTCATTTGATTTTACACCCATCTGCTACTAAAAAAGGTGCCTTTCCACTATATTTAAATAACTGCAAAACTTTAAGTACGGACAAGAAGGTGGAATCTACTGGAACCACCACCACCGCACCATTGACCATACTTACTAAATACCTATCACCTCACTGCTGTTGGGTTGTTGCAGGGCAGCCAAGAAAATTGTCGCCGCTCTGCTGCTATGCTGCCACCACTTTTTTGCAGTATAAACCAACCTTGAGTTCTATTCTATCTTAAACCGATAACAAAGATTACTCTATTTTCTCATATACTTCCTCTAAACAAACTATTTTTATTTTTTTCTGCTGGGTTTATTTTCTTACCTGCCTTCAAAATTAACTTCCACTTCACTGAAAAATATATAGTCACTGATGATAATATTTGATGAATATAATATAGTCACCGATTCTGAATCGAAATTAATACTACAAACTTTTAGCCAAAATGCAAGGCTGTCTCGTACAGCCCCTAGAGATGGGTCTTCTCACAAACTGCACATACTACAATTCACACTTCACACTCACACACAGCACAGCCAGCCAGCGCACTTTACAGAGAGGCAGGCAGATGTGCTGTTGTATTGCTTGCTTGCTGCGATGTTGTTGATGATGATGGATGATGAGTTGAGGTAGAAGAAGTATTTCAGTTTCAATTCAATAGAAAAAAAGCTAGTGTTGTTGTTCCCTTGAAAAGGATGAAAAATCCTCCGCTTTTTTCCTCTCTACTCTTCTGCTCTACTCCGCTCGCTCGCGTAGTTAAGTTATAGATTTTTATGCATACCTACATATACATACATATTATACTTTTCATACAAATGCTAGAAAACAACCACACACTCAGCAGCAGCTAGTAGAGCTCAGGCTCAAAACACGAAACGAACACCGAAGAAACTGCGTATAAAATGAAGGTTGTTGTACATGAAAGAGAAGAAGTAAGTGTCCCCGTATTTAAAAAAAGGCTTTTCATTTTCTTTTTCAACTTCAACTGCTGTTTCTCTCCTCTCTCCTCTCCTGTCTGGTTTATTGTGTAGGACTGAGAACTGAGGGCTTCTCTCTCTGCCGCTGCTTTTGGACGATCATCAGCAGCAGCAGTAGAAGAAGAAAAAGGATCAAAAACGAACTAGTATGCACTACATGTAGAATGTATGTTTTGTGTATACGGGGAAAACGGGAGCAAAGAACATTTTTTTTTATTAATATTAGTATAAGGTAGCTTTTCTACCTTTTTAGCTAGTTTTATTTCATTGTATTGTATACTCAACTCCACATAAAATGCCATCCTCATCATCATGATCATCATCATTGCTCGTCACGATAATAATATGCGACCAACAGCAGCATAGCACCAAGACCACCACCGCCACTGTTGTTGTCGCTTCTTCCGCAAGCCGTTCACAGACAACTTTTGAGAGAGACAAGAAAATGAAGAGAAACCGAATCCTCTCCTCTTGTACTCATCTCATTTTCAGCTTGGCATTTGGTTGTTGTCTGCTCTGTTATACTAAAAACGCTAGAGACCTAGACGGACGAGCTTTAGCTAGATGAAATTATTGAGAGAGAGAGAGAGATGTACACTCATATTACATTTTCTCATATAAATTGAGAGTCACCACAGCTAGTCACAACTTTGCTCACGGCTCGGCTGGCTGGCTGGCTCACACCACCGTCACCACCACACACCACACACGCTTATAGGTACGCAATTTTTTATGTGTTATAGTGAGTTCTTAAAGATTCCATTCCTCAACAACATCACATCAATTCATTTTTATCATAGATGTATGGAATATGAATGTTGGTACTTGGTTGGCGTTGGCAGTATGCAGTAGTAGTACACATTCTATAGTGAAAAAATGAAAAAAATAGGAATAATATCAGTCAGAATCATCATGGATGATATGAGTAGATTGAGTAATATTATGAATGTGCGTTGAGTTGAATACGAATTGAATGAGAAGCGTGAAAACAGCATTGCATTCACTGGAACCATGTTGTATCTGAGCATCTCTTACTTAAAAAGCCTTTTGTAGAAAAGAGTGAGCGCAAGGAGAGCTCAGCGTTTGTTCGGTAACCTTAAATTATCGCTGTAATACGCAATTGTACTATACCATCATTACTATTTGTTTGTTGTGTTAAAAGCAAGCTACCCCTTCTTGCCGCTTGTAAGCAATTTTTTTTTTGCAAAATTTTACTTTGTTCTTTTGGTGCGAATGTAATAATAATGCTAGTCAGTTTGAGGGTATATGCATTTCATTTTATCAGTAATAAAGAGGAGTAGAAAATAAATCAATTTTATCAAATGTACATATGCATGCATGACACATACACACCTATCATCATTATTATCAGACTTATGATTCTTATGAATGAGGCATATTGGGTGTGACATTATGGATTCTAAATTATGGGGCAAAGTGCAAAAACTTAGGTATAATATATTACTTATTAAGTAGCGAAAGCTTGAGCTACTTTATGTGGACGTTTTGTCTGTCCGTCTGTCCGTCCGTCCGTCTGTCCGTCCGTCCGTCCGT
>JAHZMT010005077.1:0-16586 GCA_027743785.1 Sinhomidia bicolor
AGACAGACATGAATTGCGATCTGATAAGGTACAATGCTACGCTGTACCTAATAAATTCTAACTCGGAAAGCTATCAAACGGTAGAGTATAGATAATTAGTTACTCTCCGTAAATAAAGCTCAATGTCTTTTAGATACTCGTTCCAGCAAAGACTCCTCACATTAATTAGGTAGAGAAATGAAAGAAACTCATTATATTTACATACCAGAGCATTTTTGACAACATGTATCCGTGTTGTGAGCAAAGTTTATTGCTGAAGAAATAAGGGATGATTGCTGAGCTTCCCCATTTGCGTTGCACTTCATTGTGGCACAGGACTTCATTTGACATAAAACCATACCACTCTGCCAAATAAAAATTATTATTAACAAACATGCATCAGCATTACGCTAGGTACTCTTGACGGCTTTTACAAGTTTATCAGCGCAGACGGAAAGTGAGAATCTCACACGACGAGAAAAGCACTTACTTGACATATGCATTGCATGCACTGATCCACCATAGAAATTGGCAAGCCAGACACATTTGCAGTAAATGATTCTCCATCCTTATAAATTTTTCCTTGGTGCAAGCAGGAAACGTACTCTGCATTTTCTGTTACCAATTCTCCGTCTTCATCCTCCTCCTCGCCAGACTCATTGTCTGACGAGGAGGTAATGATTCCCAAATTTGGACTTCCACTCGACAACTGACCGCTTTGTGACGAATCCGAACCTGTACGAGTTTACGATTTAACAAACAATGTTAGTATAAACAGTTAAGAAAATTCATTTTCTTAATAAACTGAACTATATTCATTTCTATGTTCTTTTAGATAAAATAACATTTCTTACTCTCTTCGCAGACTTTGCAGCATGGATGTTGAAGACTAGCTGGACGATCCGGATTGCAATCGGTAGGACATTCCTCTTTTGTACAATTTTGTCTTCCGGTCTAAAAGAAATGACAACAGTGCGCCATAGACTCTCGTCGTTTTCTCATCATTAAAATAATTTTGGCTGACATAAATTTTTGCAAGAAAGTTGGTATAAATGCAGTCATGCTCACCGGTAAGCAAGTGCAAATAACACAATAAGCTCCGTAGGATTGAGACGAAGTCGGATACCAAACATCTCCAGGAGAGTATTCCTTGTTTCTGAACTTACAAAAGGGTTTCGGGTTCACGGATTGTTGTTGCAATTGAGATGCATATCCTTTGGAGAAAGTCAAAAGATGTAATGTTCAATATTAGTTTTTCTTGTGAAATGACCGACATGATCAAGTGCAAATAAGCAAATCTTTTTGCATCTCTTCCTTCTTCCTTGTTTTTTTTTCATTTGGTTTATATGCTTGCAACATGCATGTATATATTATTCCACATCAAAATGCACTACTTGTAACCCACATAAGCATAAATATACATTTATTTATATCAAATTGCATGGCATGGTCAAACTTTGGCAAGGTTTTTAGTGAAAATGTCTTCTGTAATATGCCATGTGCTGTCACTTTGTGTCGTACAGAGCAGCATAAAAGTACAAAAATAAAGGAGGGAAAGTAAATCGGTTTTTGCCTTTATTTATTTTGTAGCAGGTTACATCAAACAAAGGGGACCTGCAAGGGAATGAACTTGGTGCAGCAATGGTGGTGTCATAATACGTCGTCACCTAAGCTTCGAATGATATGCAATGCAAAACCAGTATAATTCAAAGAGAATAGTGAATGAATATTGAGAATGGTTAAAAAAATTGACTTCAAGGAAGAATATATAGGAATTCTTTTGTATTTTTTCAAGAAAAGACTTTCCTGAATACTAATATGGTATGCTTTGTATTACACTCCATACACCCAGTATGGAGTGTATAGTTGAGGCATAAGCTTGCAGAACACGGGTCAGTCAAGATTACACTTGGTTTGTTATAAACGCTCTACAATATACATCGTTTATGGTGGAATTGTTTTTGCTTTTATGTCAACATTTTTATTAACGTAAAAGACGAAGGAAATGATAACTTTGCTCGACAAGTTGACTTATCTCAGCATATTATTACAAGCAAAGGGTTGCAATATTTACTTTAGCATTTTAGATACAAAGAGAGAGAGAGAGAAAGAGAGAAAGCCTGAATACCCGGCAAACTGCCAAGGGTTTTCACACAAGCAGCGCCAAAAAATCACTACAACTGCAAAGTTTGAGTGCATTTAGTAAAAAAACAAGGACTTTTATATGACTGTGATAGGATGGTGTAAGAAGATTATGACGAAAATGACATACCTATCCACTATATGTAAGCGATACGACAAAAGTTTACGACCATGCTTTTGTCAAGAAAGAGTAATGCAAAATGGCCATAACTGTATACGAAGGACTTCTCATACTCCCACATTTGACATAACGAGCAAAAGTAAAAAAGAAAGAACTGATTCTCAGTTTAGCTTTTGGAAAAATTTTCAAAGAGAGGCACCGAAAAGTCTTTTTTTTTGTCTGAATCACCTGTCAGTTTGTAGAACAGTACAATTCAATCGATTTATAAAAATGTGGTAGAACATGACATTGTTAATGCTCTGTTACATGCTAATATAGCTATAATCAATCTCGATTGATTGCGAAACCATTTTTAGCAATAACAGCAATTGATTAAAGTAGACAACAAAGAAAGGGTTGTTCGATACGTTGTCAACAGGTAATGCTAATAAAAAATTCACCCATTAATAATAACTCGTTGTGGATTTTCAATAGTTCTCATAGTCATAAAAAATTCAAGATATTCATTAAATTACACTCGGATTTAACTATCTGCTACTATGTTATGCATTGTAAAGAAAATTAGTACCGTATGACTGTAATTTTCAGTACGTCATTTCTCTTGCTTTTGTAATCCATAGTTTCACAATGCCCCAGTTGAGGTCGAAAAGAACAAATGGATAGGTAGTAAAAACCACTGTGTACCTATATATATTGACTTTGCTACAATGTGTTGTGTAAGGTTCTCCAACCTGAGTGCGCTCATGCTTTATTCTGTATTTTACCGAAAAAAATACTCATTAGTTACAAAACATTTACAATAACATTGGCATGTTGAAAGAAAATCCGAAATCGCGAGCTTTGCACAGAATTAAAATGGACCATGTCCTCGATCACTGTGCTTAAATGTATAAACATTACAAGTTTACAAAATTTAATGAGCAAGAAATACATTTTACTTTCATTTTTGTACCCGTTTACTCCATTCCGATTATTTTGCAGTCAATTTCCAGGATTGTTTTCATGATACCCTAATTAGTAAAACAATGTAATTTACAAAATTACAATACTACGTTTTACTCAATATTTAAAAGGACGAGACAGAACTTGTGTGTTCCTGTATCAATAATAAAACATAATAACACAGACGCTGTCTTTTTTCACTCAACATGGAAAGTTGAAATTTTGTGTTTCCACACCATATCAAATCAGTCATAATATTCAAATGCAACATTTAGAAGAAAGTACCACTAAGATGATCATTTACATGCAACATTGTTATTATCTTCAGATTTTTATGATCACACATAACGACTCGGCGTCAGTAACATGATAGGTCGTTTTCTTGGCGTACCATTACATTTAAATTTCTCAATGGTACAATAATCACAGTAGCAGTCCATAATAAAGTTGTGCTGTTTGCACTTCAAAGTAAAGTACATGTGAAAGTACTTTACTTGTGTTTTACATCCCTACAACCAAAGACCTTTCTTCAATCCGAATTCTTGCTACTGTTTACGTACGTGCACACTGTAAACTGATGATGTGTATGTTTTGCAGCGAGAGAAAACACAAAATTTTCTACGTTGGGAATACGTGTAAGAAGGATATGAGCCAATGTTAATGATATTGGCAAATGCATTTTAGTTTTTAACGGGATTTCCTTGCAACGACCTTGATTACACATTGAAATCAAAATATTTATATTTATTTTGGTGTTGTTATAACCTAATGTATGCATGCATGTTAGTGCGCCAAATCAGATAAAAATCGTTTTAATTTCTAATAACTTTAAAAATGATTTTAAAAATATTTTAGAAGTATGTACTATTTGTAGATATACAAAATCATGCTATTTCACTACATCTTTTGAAATCTCAAATTGAGATACTAGTTTGCATTTAACTCCACGGAAGAATCACACAAGCAAGGAAAAATTTGTTGGAAAAAGCGTAATTGCAACCTTGCTATTTACCAGTGAGGAAAGACATTGCATTGAAAGGAAAATGCATAAACATCGTAAATTTAAAATACAACAGTAAAAACGGGAATGCCGTATTCTTGCACTGTTTACTAGAACGTGGCCACGTGCCAGTCTTGTATGATTCATCCGAGATATAATAGGTGGTCAACTCATATTTTTCTCTCTTTTAGGCGATAATGTGATGAACATGAAACTGATCCTAGCATCATGTCATGTTTGATAAAAACAGACCCAGCCATTTTGTTTTATTTTGTGCTTTCCCTGCAACTGAAAGCACAACTGCAATTGTACAGTATTGTAAAGCAGTCAAGCGTCAATATTAGTGAATGTTGAACAAAATATTCATTCAAATGTTCTTCTCTAACTTTGACAGTCAGTCAGCTCTCCTAATTTCCTCTCTAAATTTTTTTAATTTGATGTTTATCATTCATACATTTAATGGGAAACTACATTAAAATTATTTTTCTTTCTAACTGAATAATTGATTTTAGCTGAATGTCCATACGAGCAATACATATATGACAGCATTCGTGATCCGTAAAAATACTACATCATCTAATTATTGTATTTTACAAATTTTGCTTTTTAATTTTAACCTTTCTTTGCAGATATTGTAACGTCACGCAAAACAAGATCATATAACAGTATAATCGTTAATGTCTCAAAGGATTTCAAAAAGTGATAAAGTTAGGAACTATCTATCTGGCGTGATCGCAATTACAAACTTACATACTTGCAGACAATTATTATTATTTCATACGTAGGGAACTTTCCATGTTATATTCAAATAATGTTTATTACATAATATATAACATCCATTTTCTTCACTTTCTCCTCTGGCATGACTCTTAGTACTTTTGTGTAATGCTGTTTGCTGCAGTTGTCTTCAAACATTGTGTGATCAAGCTGCATTGGAAGCCTCACAGCTTTATTTATATTAAAGCAGTTACGTAAATCTAATGATATTGACTGTAATACTGTGAGTGTGAACTCTGCATTTCTCGGCGTTTGTGTGTGTTTGTGAATCGAGAAAATTCATTAGATTTTCCTATGTGCAACATGGAAGATTAAAGTGTGTGTTTACAATTGCGTTGAATGAAGCACTGCACCGTGCAACAATGCAACAGTACTGTATAATGTACAGTGTACATAACGTCCACCGCCGTACCCAATACCATTGAAGTTATGCTGCATGAATTAGAAAGTTTAGGTATACGGAGCATATTGTTGGCAAAATTCCCGGTTGCACTTTATGAATGAAAGTTGAACAACAACAACAACTTTCTTTTTCGGCAAATTCAGTATATATACATAGACGATACCCTAGCTTAGCTTTACTTTGTAATGAAAAGCCGGTAATAAGGAAGGCAAAACTACTGCACAGAAAATTACGAGTTATTATTATAATACAGGATAGAGGATGGGATTAATTTGTAACTCTGAAATATACACGATTCCCTACGAAAAATTCAATACACTCAGCCTCAAATAATATAATAGGAGGAAGAAGACTTGACCTACGTGTATGTATTATAGTAGTAGTATCCTTATAACTAGTTGGAAATTATTCTTGTTCCATGCTTAGTTTACTTTCACCACTACACTAAATTTCTCCACCTTTCGTTGAACATTTATTGCTGTTGACAGCCTAAGTGTGCGACGACAACTTCAAACCAGCTTCAAACATTCCATCCAACTATTGTCTGTTTGTTTCTGCGCCACGTGGGTGGATTTATCGTGCAAGTAATTCGAACACAAAAATAAACATATTTGAAATGGTAGTGTTTGCATGTGTCCCTGCCTACAGAAGTACACTTACGTCTCTGTACTACAATAGGAACCTGGCAGTCTTTTTTTATATAGGTAGGTATGTTTGTGTAGTAGAGAGAAAAAGAGAGAAGGAGACAAAGTGAAGGACCTCATGTTGTTAACTGGCCAACTTTTGTACAAAATTTATTGAGGTTTTTGAGTTTCTATCACATAATATAATTAGCGAAAGTTATTTATGATTCTGTACCATCACACTGGCTTGAAACTCTTCAAACCTAAGGAAAGAAAGCTGCATCATCTTATCATCATATTGCTCTTGTGTTTTTATGGTGCGAAATACCTCTCAGGATAGATCTGATCTCTGCGGCAGAGAAGCAAAATATACGTCCCCCACTTTAGTTTTAGAGAGAAAGAAAGAAACACCCAAACGAAGAGGATCTAAGGAAGGAAGGAGCAACTATTTTAGAGGAAGTAATATAAGCAAATAATGCAATAATAAACTTGCGTACCGATATGCTTTTCCTCTGGCACACAACCTCGCTGAGCAAAGGATAACACTTGTATATAAGAACAAGCATCCAAATCCAAAAATATGTTCTTGTTTTTCTTGTCACTTTATGCTTCTTCTTTCAAACTTCAAATCTTTCATCAATGTATCCATCTTCAACAACAAAACTACCAACCATTTCCCTTTCTTGACTTTCTTCGCCTACCAGCCATTCATGTCATGTCATGGCCTCTCTTTGTTTTTTTTGCTGCCACTGCCACTCACTTTAACTAACTCAATGGTTTATTTCATGTAATGTGAAAACTTTCGATTAAATTTCTATAATTTTTGTGTGGGAGGCTTTTTTAAAGCTGCAATTCTTCAAGGAAAACTTGCCCGATTCAATTTACTCTTTCATAAAGGAACCAAAACAAAACAACAACGTCTCTGATCTGATGGCCGTTATCTTAATAAAAAAATACCAATACATCCCGCAAAAATAACTATAAACTGAATAATTTTCTATTCGTTTACGTTCATTCAAAAAACCTGCTATAGATTTTTAGAAAAAGTTTAAACAGGAATTACAAATTTTTATGAAGAAAAAAAATCAACAAAAAGGCACTTAATTTTTATTCCTTGCTCTAATGGAAGCGAATCTTTCTCTCGTTATTTCTTTAATGCAACCAATATTTATATGCTTTTAAACCTTACGGCGTTGCTTTGATGGTTTTATATATCTGAGAAATTTTCGTTATGCTTCATTATTTTTCCAATTTATTTTCAATCCAAAAAGTTTAGAATCATTTTTTAAAGCAAGTTGTTGAAATATAATTAGTGTAGAATCATTATCTTCTTGGAGTATTGGATAGGGAGTAGAAAAAGTAATTCTATTACTGCACGGCAATTTCCAACTGAGCTTTAATAAAACCATGTAATATTATTAATTAGTGAGAAATATAACATCAGGCAATGGAGGTAGAAGCAAAAAACACAAAACAATGAAATTAGAAAAATATTCGTGATATTTAATTATGTTGAAAAAAATAAACGAAACTGGAGTTACATACTTCAACACCATATTTTTAAATTTACAGTTATTTGTGATGTTGCGTATGGAAAGATGTTTTTTGCACCCAGGAGAAGATCATAATGAAAGCTTGGCAGAATCAATAAAATTTTCCACTAACAATTCCGTGTGACTGATTATTTTAGAGATATTTTTAATCAATAAATCTGATCTGACTGGTCACGACTATTCATGATGCTACGTACAGACGTACCTACTAAAAGTACCTCAATAGATTTTTGCAATTTGTCTTGTGCACTAATTTACATATCTATCTGTCTAACGCATAATAAATTACTAATTAATTACCTATATCACATAAAAAATAAGTGCCTGCTTCCAATTAAAAACTTTCTGACGTTTTCCAACAATATTGTTTATCAATTAGTTTAACAGTTGTTGATATTGCAGGATTAAAAACTGATGAAAGGTGCTTAGTATCAACTATCAATATCAGTTTCAGCAACGAGTGTTAAAACAGCGAGAGGTGCTCTAGTGCAAATTTTTACAGTGGAACGCTATAAGAGAACCGTTTGTTTGAAAAGAAGCGGCTGAAGCATAAAAGTGAAGTATAAAAAGGTACATCGGAAATTTTTGTCCAGTAAAATTTCTCTTCTATTGGCAGACAGGAAAATTATGTTACTTTTTTGTGAGAAATGAGTCTAGCTGCTCATTGATATAGGAGAATGCCATTTTCTGGAGAGATAACTTCCAAGTGAGCTGGTCTCCAATTGAAGCTGCTGTTTGTTGAAGAGGGGAGAACGTCGAAGTGATCACTATATGTCGTGGCCCGGGCCCCACAAAAAGAAACTACAAAAAAGAAAGTGTGCACAGCAAAACCCGGCGGTATGTTAGTGTAGTCGAAATTCCAAGCCAAAAGATCATTTCAACCGAAAAAGAATTGCCCAACTTTTTATTAGCAAATAAATTTAGCACAGGAAGCTATGTTACAAAGATTGGAGTGAAAGTGATGTAGATGACATGAACCCAGCGCAGCGGCAGCTTTGCTTAGAGATGCTTCCCAAAATGTCTTACATATCATCATCATATCTCCATAATTTTAGACTTGAAGCAAGGAGAAAAAGAAAAGTACATATTACGTGTTTGTTGTATGGCTTTTTGCATTAGCATGAACACAGATAAGTATAGTTTAGATTTTTCAGTAGTTGTTTCCTCAATGAGGAATACTCATGATGTCAAGCCAAGCTTTTATTATAGTTTGGTGAAGAGAAATAAAGGACTGACAAAAGTGAATAATCTTTACTCGGTCAGAAGAATATATTCCAAGCTTTTTATCTAAACGAATAAGAAATCGTTGGGTAGTCTGAGACAAAATCAAAATAATGCCTTCTTCTCTGCAAAAGGTAGTGCAAGTAAACAGTTTCAACGTATTGAAAGAAGCAAGAGTGCAGTATATAAATAAGCTGAAAAAAACTAGATAGATATGGTAGGTGGCTCAGTCGAAACTAGAAATTAAGCAAAGGAAATGTCCGAAATACGGAAAGTTAATCTGTTCAAGTTAATCTGATGTTAGATAAACCACAACTATGTCAAAAGTGTCGGCTTTATGAACTGCTTGGGACATAAAGCCGTCAAAACGGGCAAAGTATTTTCTCCAGTAGAAGCCGGCTTCCCAATTGGACTTTAGTAGCTTATACCAGGCAGTCTTCAAAGATTTAATTTGTTCAGAGAAAACTATATTTTCAAAGTAATATTTAACGTGGACGCCTATTTAATTGTGCATTTGTGCTATAGGTTCACCTTTTGATTTGTATGTTTACTCTGACCGGCTAAAATAAAAACCGGGCTTCTGTTAAAGAAAATACAAGTTTTTACATGATGCATTTATTAGTCTACTAAATATAAGCACACGTGAAGTAGTAGCAGTAGGTAATATAAATAATTACAATTGTAAAAACAGAAAAGCTTAACTTATTTTCAAAAAGTCTTATTTTTCGCTTTTATCGGTAGAATTTTCTTTTATCTGCTGTCCTTTAACCTTTAAACAACCAACAACGATAATATATGTGCCCTTTCTTTCACCCTGGCCATGCTAACAAAGAAATATATTTTTGCACGGGCTATATTTTTTATTTGTGCAAGTAATTGTCCCGCTTTCTGAAATTCATTGTGCATCATATATCCAACGAATCTTGCAGTTGCATCTTTGTCATGTAAAAGTAAAGTGCTTACATATATGTACATATGAAGGTAACAGAAGAGAACTTTTTGTTTCCCTTCTTGCTTCTTCACACACTTCTTATTCCACAATCTTAACCTTTCTCTTGACCTCTGATAATTTCTTCTACAGAGAAACATTTTAATTTGTAATCTCCTAATTACGAGGTAAAATCCTATGAAGATAAGCATACTTAAAAGTGTAGCTATACAAGATAATAATTATGCTCAACCCAGTGTATTAGCATTAGCATATGAGTTCAAAATGTTTTTTTTCTCACTTTACAGGATGTATTTGAAAGCTCATTAAATACTTTTTCTGAAACTCAACCAAGGAATTTCATTGAAACTAATTTTTTTTTAAATTTTAAAACGATATAATAATGGACAGTGTGCGTCATACATACAGCACATAGGTATGTACATATATTTCAATAAAGAGCTTGTTTAAGAAACTCTAGCTTTGACTTAATTGACAACTCTATTTCTGTAAATTACTTATATACTATTGGTTTACCCTACTCTACTTACTAAAAAGATTATCGACAAATGCGATAAGATTTTGCTTTATGATGGATTACTATATAATAATAATTGTTTTAAATATTAAAAAGGATATTCGCAGTTTCTATTTACCTTTTCTCCTATACTCAATAACACATGCATTTATATGCATGGGGCGTATAAAATTGCATTCGTACGATTTGCTTAAATACCTAAGTTATATGTGCAGGTTTTAAATTAACGTTATATCCGCTGAAATTTTCATATAGGTAGCATATATCGTTATTACTGGTATAGTCAACAGGGCTTTTTCTCTGAAGTGATTAGGCGGTTAACCACTGATATTTACCTAAATACATTAATGTACTTTTTGGCATATAATTATGCCTGTTTGGGCAGGAAATCTTGATGCAGTTTCAGTTCTCCAAAACAGAGATGCATATCTTTACTTAGGCTTATACAATGTATGTATAATACATTTTATAAACTAACCAACGTGAAATGCAAACTGCATCTTGATAATGGTTCTACTCTACCTACACATCGTCCGTCCTCATCGTTGCACAAATGCCTTGGAGCCTGCCAACTCAATACCTAGGTTCAGACATAAAGTTTTGTAAATAGGCTTTCATAGGAAGTTATATTATAAAAAAGTATAGCCATCGTTATTATCATGGATGAAATAAAACAGATAATATGTGCACTAGCAATGCGTTATGCTTGACGATACTGACTTAGAATGAACTTTGTACATAGAAGTAGCAGCAGGAGAAATACATATATACCTATATGTATAATTACCTATTCGCATGCTTGTTGTATGTACCTATTCACCAAATCCACTGATTTTTGACGTTTGACAGAAACTTCACACCAACTATGTATGAAGATGTAAAAAAAAGCATAATTATCTTATTTTATTTGCATGCTTCCTAGAAATAGGAAAGTAATGCTGCATGCAAAGTATATTTTATATAAGAAAGCTTGATGAAATGCAAGAAGATGAAGAAGATGAGGATGATCATAATCAAAAAAATCAGACAAGGAGGATATGGATCTGAAATGATTGTGTTGCTGTCGGGTAGTTGGATTTTATTTGTGCTGAAATATCAAGAAATCCTTGGTTAAGTAAAGTAAAACTTAACCCAACTTACCACCACCACCACTACATGTATATCTGCAGAGGATAATACACGTATTTATGTAGACAAGCATATTAAAGCGTTGACACAAGATAATTCTTTGTCACATGTACAATGCTGGAAACTACATATAAATACATACGTATGTTCATAGATAATATTTGCGCCCATAAATGTCAACGGATAGGAAGGATAGCTTAAAAGAAAGTAGCCAATGTCATCCTGTAATTCCGATACGAGTCAAGCTAAACAGTTGCAGAAAAAAGTTCTTTTCACTACTGCCACTGTCGGGTAGTTTACTGTATATAAATACGTACGAAGAAGAAGAAGAAGCCGTAACATAATCGTCTCAGTCACAGGCCTCGTAAAGAAATGTATATTATCAAATCATCGTATCTTTTTACAACTTGTCTGGATCCCTTTTCCTGTGACGATAGTTGTTGAAAATAGTGTATAAACTAACGCAGTAATCGTTGTACAAAGGAGTAGTAAAGTGAATAGAGAGACAGTTTGTGTACGTAGTAGTAGAAGTAGTAGTTGCTGTAGTAAGAAAGAGAAGAAGAGCACATTTGAGCGTCTGTAGTCTGTGTGCCAAAAGCGAATAATGTTGGTAGTACCGCCGGCTGTACAAGTTGTACATGAAGTACAACAGAAAAGTCCTTCCGCTTTCTAGCTGTCTTCGCTACAACAACTGATCTTAACCGGGTACTTACTATCTAGTATCTGTACTTATTTGGCATGATATCCCTCACCATTTAGCTCTTTTTTTCTTCATCTGTGTATACATGCCCAGCCAGCATGCAGAACTAGAACTGGTTGCAACTTTATACTGAACTGAACAAGTTACAAACAAAACGGCAAAATAAATATGAACTGTTTTACTGCTTGTTCTTGTGGCAAGTTGTACTCGTGTGTACCACAGGTCTGCTCAAAAAACATGCATGCATGTGCTGCCGTTGCTGCCGTTTTCTGCCTTCTTTTGTTGCATTAAGTGCATCCATTTTTTGTCGGTTGCTTTAAGGTAACAAACAAACAAACAACGTATTTTTCATTGCAGCAGCAGCAGCATTCAACTTCCATCATCATATTTAATAGTAATATTATCATGGCTGGTAAGTCGTACTTTTCTCATAGGTTCAAGTTGCTTCCATCTCCCGTGACTGACTTGCTCTTCTTCGAAGATGACTAGCTTATTCATCATCAACAATGTTTTGGAAACGCTGCTGAATCATGGTGCATGTAAAAACATTCAGAGATTGTTGTAATCTCTTTATAATACAAGTTTAGAAAATGGTGAAAAATTATGAGCTTTTACTCTATTTTCTGGTCTAAAAACTTCTTTAACTCTTATTTGCTTTCAAATCTACACTTTTTACCAAAATGGACTATATTAGTCTAGTTTATATGTTTTTTTGAAATTTATACTCATTGTTTTTATCACGCACTATTTCTTCTGAATGTCCATAATTTCAGCTGTACAATCTCTCATTACCCCTATAGCTGACTTTGATATACAGGGAATCGACTCAACAAGCATGAACAAAGGTGTGCTTTGTGATTTCACTGCCGAAAAAAGTAGAATGCTAGGAGGCATAGCTTTGAGTAGTAAAGAAAAGGGAATCTGCTGAATAAACGAAGAGAAAATGGGGAAATGTCTATCTAAAAAGATGTTTTCTTTTCACAACCTTTCTTTAACGTAATAATAAATATTTTGACATTATGCTTGCATCTTGCCCAAGTGCATGCAAAATTATTAATTTTGACAACACCAAAAGCAATACCGTCTTATTTATGAATTATTATTTTTTAATTAAAATCAGTGAGCACGGTAGCCAGCTACAAACAACAGAACGTGATGTACCACTCACTGTGACAATTGTGTACCTGTGACGTATGTGTAATATGTATAGAGAGAAAACGAGTCAAACGCTCTCTTAAAACTTTCATCGACAAAAAACGTTATCAGCAGCAGTATCAACACCAACAACACCATCATCAAGATGAAACATTTCCCTAGCTTGTTTTGTTTATTTATTTATGTGCATTTTGCTTTACAACCACACGTTCTAATGTAATAGAATCGTTTTGCTTTGAGGTGCCTACGCGGTCGTGGAGAGCGAACAGAACGTCCGTTTAGAAAAGTGCACCAAGTACTTACCTCATGTTTACCTTTTTTTCTGCACGTTCCATTTTGCCAGAGAGAGCAGTAAATATTTTATGCACACACGTATGTATTATATACAATATATACGCAATTCACCGAAACGCTGAAGAGAATCGTGTATGCACTTGGAATTTAAAATTAGGGTTAAGGTGATTATAATGATGTTGATGATACTCTCACAAAATAGTGCTTGCTCTCTTTTCAATCTTCTTATAAAACCATATGTTTCACCAAAATAAATATTTCTTTTGCTTCCGTCTCATATGAGTTTCAGAGCAAATAAAAAAATCGTCAGAAAAGTGTGTTCAGAACACACACGACCTTGCCACGTCAATAAGTCAACATTAATGCAAAAAAAATCTTTGTTTTGTTTGATAAGCTTTTTTTGTTATGTTATGCCGTTAATGATAATAAAAAATGGAAAATACGTTGTATTCCCTTACCTTCTGCTGCACATAGACTGTGAATGGTGAGAAAAATCGTAACTTGCACTAAATGTAACGCCATCGTGTTCCTTTTAAAACTATTCTTCTCCAATTTTAAATTGTACAATATACTCCCTTGAGCACGTTTCAAAGAGAGATTTTCCTTCCTTCTTTAAATATTTGAGTGTACTCTATTTATTTTTAAAACAGGAGAATATAGAGGCTATTTTGGATAATGGAAAGTTTCACCTTGCAATTTAACAGTTTTATAAATAAATACAAAATGTTGATGGTTCCAATTTTCCGACGTATGTAGAAATGACTATCTTCTCTCACAACTGACGAAGAAACTCTTTGTCCTGTTATTTATGTACTTCCTCCCTTTTTTATCTTATATTACTGACTATTATGAAATAATAAAAAAATGTGCCGATACACATGCAGAGTTTGTTTGTGAAGCAACGCAAACCTAACCATGTAAAAAGTATGGAATGACCAGTTCTTTTTCGTCAGGTCTTTGTTTATATATACACGAAGAAGTGGGTGGCTAGTCGGTCGGCCGTTGTATTTATGAGATAATGAACCTTCCTGGATGAGAGCATTTAAGCGACTGAGACGATAGCCCAAATTTTACTTGCTTTTACGACAGCCAAAACAAGAAGAAAAAAAAATGTGCTATTGGAAGTCAGACAGGGAAGAAAAGATGCTACCGAGAAGAGCAAACTTACTTTGTGTATGTATTTCTGTGCACGCAATATAAAGGCAGAAAATAACAAAAACCAGTCTTCTATTTTGTGTTTTCCACTAGTCACTTTTCTCTGCTCTGTGTGTTAGAACCTTGTAGTAAGCAAAGTAAACTGCAAACACGTCCGTAGGTGCCATTCCATTCTTTATGGTCAATACTTTTACACATGTTTTGTCTGACGTGTTTGATTAAATCATTTTTTTTTGAAAACTGCAAACAGATAAAAGAACCGGCAATATAAAAAATATAAATGTACCTACGTCTTTCTTACTGGGTACGTATATACCTACCTACAATGCTTCCTTGTGCATTTTACGGTACAAACATGATATCAATTAAGAAGGGCTACAAAAACCATCCATGTCTCTATCTTTTTGACCAGTATATATTAATAAGTAAAAACAATAAAATTAGCATTTTTTGCAGACATCGTCGTGTCGAAAGTTACAGTCTAAAAACGGGCACTCTGAATATGCGAATTGCGAATTCAGTAGGCATGTTATTGATGCAATGTACTTATGTAATTGGCAATTTATTTTGAGTAAAAGACATACAATACAATATAAAAGGGTCGTAAAGTGTAGTATTATAGTTTTGCAGGTTGGTATTTACTTTTATATTAAAACACAAAGTTCCACAAAAAAGTGTTTTTCCCCAGCATGCATTATTACAGTCTCGAGCTTTTCTTTGTTCATCCAGACAGCAGCAGTAGCAGTGAACAGAGAAAAATAGGTTTTACTTTTAAACCTTGTGTCTCGCTTCAACAGTATACATGTATAAATTAATGCTCATTGCTCATGCACATTTTGCTAATGCGTAAAAACTATTGCTTGAAACCTGTTTCGTTTTCATGCGGATGTCTCAAGAAGAGCGCAAAAGAGGGAATTGCATTGTTACACCGTAATTATGTCAAACAAGGGATGAGTGAGTGCTGATGGGAACTGGTTGAGAGCTGAGTACCATTACTACAAATAATGAATGAAAGACAATGACAGAGAAAGAAACGGAACACGCGTCCTAAAGTCGCGGATGTGTACTTAGGAATGTGTGTACACCCACGCGCAGCAAGTTTAATTCAAGTGTTGGTTGAGGTCTTACATAATAATATGTACTTAGCTAGGCATATAGGTACATATTTATGCGATATTGGATCATGAATAAAAAATTACGTGTGCGCGTTTTACGGTTTTTATCCAGCGGTTCTATATAATATAAATCAAAATAGGTATGTCTCGATATGTTCAATGTTGATTTAAGATATATATATGTGTGTGCACGCTGCCGCGAAACGGGCCACATGAAAGTAAACTATAGATTAGAATAGGGATATAAATTGCTGGCTGGAAAATGTCTGGTAAACAGGACAAATTCACGCAACACTGACAACATGACATGCAAAGGTGACATTATAAACATTAAATAACGGTGACACAATTATGGGACATATTTGCACGATTTCATCCTTTTCCGAAGGTTTTTCCCTCTTGCCATCCACCATCCACCAACGCAAATTCCACTCGTTATTCGTACCTCTTTCCCCTTGAGACAATTATGATTATTTATGGTAAAATACAATTGGTATTTTCAATTTTCTCTCATCGATAAAATGTTGTTTATCCGTGTGTCTGTGGAAAGAATAAGGTAGATTGTTATCATGGGCATGTGACAAACCTGAAAGCACACGAGGAGGAAATCAAGAAGAAAAAATTTGAGTTTACTTTCTTCGCCAAGTGCGTTGGCGATAACTTTGTGCAATTTTTTGTCATTATTACAATGGTATTATACTACATAGCTTAAGTAAATGCTATAATAACAGGTCGTGTGCATTGTAGTATTGAAGAATATCCATGAAAGCACGAGGCAAAATTACAATTAATATTATGGTGCACTTTCTCAG
>JAHZMT010005078.1:0-33147 GCA_027743785.1 Sinhomidia bicolor
GGTGTGCTATGGGAATCAAAAATTGACACATGCAATTTCATTGAATACAAAGTTGAAAGAATGCTTGCGTCCGCTTAAATGTTTATTTTATGCTACAAAATTTTCAAATAAATAGGCACGAAATAAACTCAAAAAAACTCATTTATTTTACACTCAATAAAATTTCATTTTGACTTTTTTCTTTTCGGACAAGTTTATTATCGTCAACATCACAAGTTTCAGTGGAGTTGACAGGCGGGTTTGTGCAACCTTTATGTTTCTATCAAAAAACCATTTTCTTCTTCTTCTTCTTCTTATAATTGTACCCCAAGTATAAAGCATATTATCATTTATAAACAGCAACTGGCCCAAATTAGCCCAAAAAATGTCACCATTTGACATGTACACGCCTAATCATTCCCGACATTTTCATTGGATGCTTTGACACAGCTTTGTCCATTTCCCCGGGGAAATTTGATGATGGCACCAGGAAAAAAACAGTAAGTTGCTGTAACCTCTAACTGCCAAACACGTAGGCATTTACCATCCAAAAAAAACTGACACATAAATACTTAAAATACTTATAATGCCAGAGTGTTTTTTAAGAAAAGAAATTTTGACAGCTTTTTACAACTACAACACAACTATTTATTCACAAGTCAAGAAAATTGTATATTTTTTCTTTTTCTTTTTTTACTCTCTCTCTCTCTCTCTCTCTTCCTCTGTGTATTTAGTGGCAAATAAAATAAAAGTAGACATGCATTATTATTATACGCTTGAACCTTTGAGATGGACAACGATGACGACGGAAGTGAGCAGCAGGGAGTATGCATATCTACACAGAAAAAAAGAATATATATATTTATATTTTTTTATTTATATATTTACTAGGCACTTGTAGTGGTAATGCTCACTCACGTTATTTTTTCTTAACATTTGTAAGTACCCAGAAATTCCCATTGTGAACACGACAAATAATTCACAAAATAACACACTGTGCAAATTATAGTTTTTATTGTTGCTGTGCTATTTTCCCCATAGTGTGTCGCACGAATCACAAGAAAAAAGGACCAAGAAGAGAAAAAAACATGTTAGTTGTTGTTGTTGGGTTTGTTAATGTACTTACCTATACTTGGTTTTTGGGTTGGAGAGAGAAAGAGAGAGAGAGAGGGAGAAAGCACTACTAGTAGCATACACGAGTATTATTATTTTTCTTTCCTATTCATCTTTTCTAATGTATGTACGTCCAAAAATAAAGAAAACACTCTGACACTAACTCCTGTGGTCCTTCTTTTATGCTGTCAGAAATAGACCAATCATTTTGGATTCTCTCAGAGGGGTCGGTCGGTCGTTCGGTCGGTCGACTGAGTTGTATTAATGTCTAATACATTATTATTTTGGATATTTTTTATTCTCTTCTTCTTTCTCCTTCTCCAAGTAAAAAAAGTGAAGACGACGACGAAGAAAGAGGAGGAAGCAAACTGGCATAAATAAGCTTGAATGGGTAAATTCAAGGTGAAAGCAAGTAAGGTAGAAGAAGAAGAAGAAGAAAAAAAAATGCTTTAAGTATAATATATAGTGTTGATGTGTGTGTGTATACCTCTTTTTGTGATTATGGTTGCTGAACAACCACTAAAACACTACTTTGCTGCTGCTGTTGCTCTCTGTATTAATGGAAAGAATGAATGCTGCTGCTTTCTTCTCCCATTTTGACTACTACTACTCTTTTTCTTGGCCAGTCCAAAGTCACGTCATATCCCAGCAGGGTATCAGTATAATACCTACTGACATGTGCCTCTTTCTTCGGTTACCTACCAACCCACCTCTCTGTGTCTAGCGACCAGCAGCATTGAAAAGTTTTTTTTCGCTGTTCATGTCCTGTGAAAAGCTATTGAAAAATAAAAGGGGAAAATGAGGAGACACTCAAGACGAGGAAGACGAAGAAGAAGAAGGAGGAGGAAAAAAGTTTTTTTATCGGTGTAAAAGTTGCTTTTAGTATACACGTACGTGCAATAATAATAGAGCTACCTATATAAATACATATATATATTTACTTTTATTAAACAAACACAACAGCAGTAAACATGAGTGAAGGTAAAAGTAGAAGAAGAAGAAAGGTTTTTGCTGTTGTTGGCTCTAGCAGCTTCCTGTCCTTAAAAGGGAGCAAGACAAGAAGAGAGTGAGAGAGGAAGGAGGAATAAATAATAATGACAAACAAGAAGAAGGAAGCCTTTCTCTTTTCCGTGGAGAATAGAAAAAGGTGGAAACTACTTTCATCGTTTAATGAAGAACAATTTTCAGGTTCACTTTAATGCTAACAAAAGAAAAAGAAGAGAAAAATACGAATAATAGGGAGTGCAGAAAAGAGGTAAAAGTATAAGTAATAGGCTCCAATAACATGAGGGAAAAGAAGAGAAAAAAACAACAACATCCACTTCACACCACACACATGTTTATTATTATGTACCTGAACAGCAATAAATGTCGTCGTGATGATGAGCTGACTTGTGAGTAGGCAAGCTTGATTTTTTTTGGGTTGCTCGTAATATTGCAAGCAAAATGTTTAACGATGAAGACCTCTTTTTTTGTGAAAATACATGCCGGGTTGTACATTTGCCCCTGCTGCTGCTGTTGTTGTTGTTTTTGCGGTTTGTTCTATTTTCATCCTGTTGAAAATGCTCTGGGAGTCTCGTTTTTACGATGGGATGCTTTTTTATTCATATTTAATTCATATTTCGTGAGTACATCATCTTGTTACGAGAGAACCTGGCAAAATGAAAATGATGAGCTGTAGAAGTAATAGTTGTAGAAGTGGTAGTGTTGGTAGTAGTAGTAGCGAAAAAGTTTGACTTACTTTTTACTTTTACATCATCATAACAACAAAAGCAGAAGAGGCAGCAACAGCAGCATCAAGATCATCATGAAGTCATATAGTAGATGGGGTAATTGCTCACGTAAAAACATTGTTAAATGAGATGTAATGTAGACAGGCATGCAGGATCCTCAAACAGCAGCAGCAGCAGCAGAAAAAAGAATAACTTTGAAGGTGTCCATACCACTTTCTCTTCTCTTTTTCCTTCTGCTTCCGTGCTAGTATGTATGTGTGTGTGTGTGTGTGTCTATGAGAATGTAAATGAATGCTCATTTTTATTCTCAAGGGTTTTATTTAACAACAACAACAAGAAGGAAAGCATGCATGCAATAATGGATGGATGGAAGAGCTCTCTCTCTCTCCCTCTCTCTCTCACTCTCGTTTACCAAGTCACGTTAAATGGAAGAATATACGTTCAAAGTTTTTTTAGTGCTGTTCTTGTTTGTTGGCGTTATTATTTTTATATTTTTTCCTCTTTCTCCACTACATATGTATGTTTAGGAGACACTGTGGAATGTTCTAATAGTAGAAATTTCTGTTGTTGTTGTTGTTGTTGTAGCAGTCAAGTAATAAAAAAGTGAGCAGAAAAAGTACTGCAACGCCAAGCATATATACATATATACATTTTTTAGATAGAATGTGTACAAACGCCATGTGTAATAATAACACTTTGCTTACTGATTTTGAGAGTAACATTTTTGTTGTTTTTGCCAGACATAGTTTTGTATATCTTTTTTTCGCTTGGCTTTCTCCTCCAACTTCACCACAGAGCCACCATCACCACGAGTAAGTAGAACCACCGCCACTATTGGCTGTTGCTTGCCGCACAGTAGTTTTTGCAAAAGGAACGTTTTTTTCCTCTCTCTCTCTTTCTCTTCTGTCTAAATATTATGTTGTTGTTGTTGCTGCTGCTGTGCTGCTACTACCACTACTGCTAGTGAGTCTTTGCTTTTGTTGATGCTGCTGTTGTTTTTATAGTGCACTCTCCTGCTGGTAGTGCTGTTGTTTTTAGAGTTTTGAAGCGAGTGCCGCAGTTATACTAATTAAAAATGCTAAGATGTTTCATTACTTGGTGGTTTCTATTCTGCCCGAAACTCTAAAAACATGAAAATCTTACCGCAACAACCGTCGTCATCAGCATCATGATGCGTGGCAGCGGCAGCAGCACCAACCAGCAGCTAGGATATTCTATACAACTTTAACGTCGTGAAAAAAAGTAGGTAGGGGTCGAGTAGTCAAGAATGAAAAGTGGAAAAGAGAAATGAGAAAACAGAGAGTGCAAAAAAGGCAGTTTTAACAATTTGTGTGTGTTTGTGTTGGAGGTTGCATATATGTATATGTATGTATATACTTATATATATGTGTGTATTATTACACGTTTAGATGAATATTTTGAAGGCTTCACCTTGCATTTACAAGCTAGTGTATCATGTGTACTTATGTAAATACATGCATTCAATTTCGAACCACGTTTTAAACCTCAGGGATTCATTGGTCAAAGCCGAAATTTCAACTTTGCTCTAAATTATACAGCTTATTTAGAAAATGCAAAAATATCTTAGCAAAAAAAGCACACTCACACACATGGTTGCACGTTTCTCTCTCTTGTTACAAGTAAAATTGTAGAAAAAAAGAAAGCCCAAGATGAAAAGAAGAAACAAGAATAATATATGTGAAGTGATCCGCAAAAAAAATTATAGAATGTGTTTAGTAACGTGGCAAAATAAAATCTTGGCGGAGCAAATTGGCCTGCACTTTAATACCTACATACACACACACAGAGACTGAGAAAAAAATATATTATACATAATTTGTACTCTCTTACTTGACGTATCACATCATTTTTTTGCCAAAAAGAAACCCACCAACCTGCTATCCTTTTTTTCTTGATTTCACGAGTTATTTTTTTATTCTACCAAAAAGCCGTCTTACTATTTTTTGGTTCAAGGATAAATACATATTTTTAGCAGAGCAAAAAAATTATCAAGATGACGATGAAGACGATGATGATGATGATAATGCTATGTATGTTTAATGTCATGGTTTTCTTGATTGGCGTAGTGCTTTTTTCTCCATTTCCACTCGCATTCTTTATTTCCCTTCTCCTTCCTCTTCCGTCACTGGCAGTAATTTCCTTTATACTTTCTCTGCTGTTCAATCCATCGATACTCTACTAGTATGTATTGAAGATTGATCTGAGCTAAAAAAAACTTATTTATGTACTGGATTTTTTTTTTCGTGCGAGCAAAAGCGGAGCAGGAAGAAGAGCAGCAGGAACAGGAGTAGAATCCAATAAAAGAGCTCATCAAACTTAAAGAGTGGGCCAGTATGCAGCTGCTTCTACCATTTTATTAGTCATTTATACAGCACTTTACTCTGCGTCTTCTTGTGTTTCCGCTGCTGCTGCTTCTGCCGTCATGACTTGCTGCTGCTGCTGTTGCTACACAACTAACTCATGTTCTTTCTTGTTGTTGCTATTATTATTATTATTATTATTCCCTGTATATACATTCGTTTGTTTCGTCGTGTTGTGCAAAGTACATGAAGGGAACAAGGGACAGAAGGTTATCACATTTACAAACGTTTTTGCTGCTGCTGTTGCGGCGGCGGCCATGGTGATAGGTGTTTTCCGGGTGGTATAAAGTGCCTCTAGACGCACATGATCCACACACAAAATGATTCATATATTTTTCAATTCCCTTTTCATATCCTCAGGTTAAAATTGATGCTGTACCATCACGCAAAAGGCTGGATATATGTCTATACCTGTATACCTAAATATATGTATAGGTATACATATATATATGTGTGTGTGGGTGTGCAAATGAGGGTTTAATTTACAATAGCAACATTGCAAGAAAGTAAGTCCGTCTGAACAAAAGAAACGTGCAAGTTGCAAACTACCTTTTATTTTTTCTCTGCACAAATGTCAGTTGGGACCAACACAAGAAAAGAAATGGTTTTCTAAAATAAAGAGAAACTAAAAAAATCTTGTTTTTTAACTTTAGTATTGCTTTGTAAGTATGTTTACATACAGGGCTAGTTTGCCTTTTAAAATTTTGTAATGTACGTTTGAAAAAAAAGAAGAAGAAAAAAAAATGCACTACCAAACGGTTAAAATGGCAGAGTGGTAGTTGAAAGTTAACCACTATCTTTTGTCGAAAATTAATAAGGGTGCTGGTGGCCGCGGTAAGGAAAAACGTAATAAATTTTGCCATTTCACCCAGTCCTTAATTCATTTGAACTACCTTTATTATTATTGACGTTTTTTTTCTACTTTCCCTTTTCCTATACTATACAACTTGCAAGATAAGTTTATCAACATTACTATTAAATAAATTCCTGGTATTGCCACTACAAATTCACTCTGTTGCCGCTACTACTACTTATGCACATAATCATTACTTTCTCCGTACCACCACGACCACGACCACCACCACTACCATCTTCACCAGACGATAATAATATTTCTGCACAGGTCCGTCACCCACCACCGTCATTACGCTGCCATTCTACTTGAAACAAACTCTATTAATGTATGGACTTGTACAGGGGATATTTAACGCCATTCAAGTACTTCACTTTTATCCAAAACTTTTGACCAAAGTCTCACACACACGGTCAGTAATTTTGAACAAAGTGCAGCACTGCTCCTGTACCAACCATACGCATTGCCTATGTACATCAAAAGCTGAAAAGAGTGTGGCAGCAACAGCAATAGTCAAGGCAACGCCAGTGTACGTGCTCTTATTACCATTATAGCAAATAGCCTCTCTACTTTTTTTCCCTCCCGTTTACTAACGTAAATACTACATTGCCGCCGCCGCCGCCGCTACCACCACCACCGTTATTGTTATTATTGCACAACAAGAGAGAGAGAGAGAGAGAAAAATGCCCTTTCCCAAAACTGGCTGTACCCACCGCAGCAACTTTTCGACTCTGACCACCATTACTAACCAGTTCATATAGTAATCTACCCATTAAAGAAATGCATGCCTACACAGCATTATTATTATTATTTATTTGGGCTGATAATTGCAGAAAAGCGGCAGTGGTGGTTGGTGGTGGATGTGGTAGCAGTGCTTTCCGCTAATTCACTTTCGTATATATGGACATCCTTTTCACGAAATAACAATTAAGTTATTGTGTCCTTCCAACCACCGCAGCTGGTTACACTTTTTTTATTAACCTGACTTTTTTCTAGCTTGTTTAAAAAAATATCGACGTAAAAACATTGTACATGTACACACAAGGTAGCAGAGAGAATTACGTTTATGATATTTTTTTCCATGTTCCACCTGTCTGAACTGCACTATAGTTTCCATGTATGTATGTATGCTATATAGCTGGCTGGTTGTAGTATATTCTGAATAATATGTTAGGAAAATCATATATTTCATACGTCCATGTCAAGCGCGACGCGTTTTACAAGTGTGCCTTTTGCACGGATTGCATGTCGGATCTGTTACCGGTTCGAACAAATCACGAGGAAAAACTCTTGCGAGATATGCCATTGTAAATTAATGCTCACATTATTTCCTTCACTACCGCTGTTAGCCAGCCACAGTGGCAAGTTACGTAGGTACATGCGTACGTACATGCATATAACAATGGGCAGGATACTATATACTTTCACCAAAACAGCGTAATGATATCACAGCGGAAAAAAGATATTATACTAACTAAATATATTATTACATACCTGCCGCGAATGAAATGGTGACATAACAAGAGCTGCTACTGCTGCTGCCGCTGCTTTTTCCACGAGTTGACAGTAGACACAATATCCATTACTCATTTTCTCGATACATGGACATTTTCTCACAGTGGCAATCTCTGGTCCTCTGCTGCTGCTGCTACTGCCCCCAAAGAGTAGCTGTGTGTGATGGCAACCGAAAAAGCAAAACCACCTATGAATATTACAGTGCTCTTTACCACAATGGAAAACACACATACAATTACTATACAAGTACGACAGCGACGACGATGCGCAAATAAAGGGAAAAGTGTAGGTAGTGCTAGGTATGAACATATTCCATATTATTATTACACAGTAGAAGAGCAGAAGAATGCATGCATGTTTTTGTGCTCACCTTTTTTTGTTCTTTGCTTCTTCCTGACAAGGACAATGGAAGCGTGAAAGTTACATAATATAAACATATCAATCAACTCAGGAACCATATCAATACACAATGTGTACACAAACAGCAGCAGAAGCAGCGTCTGCTGACTGAACGCCTATAGTAATAATAATAATAAGTATACCTTTTACCACCACTATATGTGCCATGTGCTGCTGTGCGTGCATACTACTTTCTCTCGGGAATGCGCTGCTGCTCGTTGTAGCAGTTGATATTATAATATGATGGAAATAAAATACTTCTTTTCTGCCACCACCACCACCACTGCTGCTACTACTACTACAACAACAACAACCCACTTTTCACGTTAAGTCGCTGCTATCCAAAGAAGAAAAAATAAAAAAAATAAATACTGAGCTCTGAGCTCATTGTTGTTGTCGTTGCTGTCTTTGTCGTTGAATATATGAGCTACTACTTACTACCGCTTGGTTATTTTATCTTGTGTCGTATTGTCGACGATATAGATGATGAGGGTTGTTTGCTAGTGGAAAACAAAAACATATTGATACGTACATGTTTGTAGAGCTTCTTCCTTAAAAGTACAAAAGATTATATACTTTTAGCTTTGTCTCATCACACCGTGTACATTTCATTCAAATAAGTTGTATACAAAGTTACATAATGAAATGGCAGCAGCAAAGGCGCCAAGACTTATTTACACTTTGTTCTTTTGATATGTATACAGTCTGCAATATATATATATACATATTTATATCGATTTCGGAAATCGTATCCCATTTTAATTTCGGGTATATTTATCATGCCAAAAAAATTATCGATATAATTTTAGCAAATGTTTGTCCGTTTTTACTTCTTCTTATTAAGCAACAGCAAACAAAAGGACAATGCTCTTACTCTGCTTCCCTACTCTATTTTCTCATTTGACAATGAGAAGATATATGTGCTCACTTTACTCTCGTTAATGTTACGATGATGATGATGATGATGAAGGAGGAGGAGGAGAGGTTTCTTTCTTTCATTCAACTTTTTTTTTGTTTTTATTGGTTGGCTACCGACAAAGATAAATAGCTGGAGGAAACTAGCTGTCCTAATTAAAGTGCCGTAAAAGAGAAGAAGCTTTTACTTTGCCGGAAAGTAGAACTAGATTAGGGAATTGGGAAATGCATGCTGTAGACAGCTTTTCATCATAACATGCACTTTTGTAAAAAATAAAAAGAAGTTGATTGATCTTTTTTTTCTGTTCTGTTTGAAAAATAACTAATACTACTGGTCTACAGTCTACAGTTTACTTTTCAATTTCTACTTCAAAAACAAAACAGAAAGTTTTTATTTTTCAAATTGCAGAATCTCAAGGATTTTTACGGTTGATAATAGATAAAAATGTACTTTAACATGTTTTTTTTTTCATTTTGTCTTTATTCAAAGGAAAACAGTAAATTGTGTATGCAACGATGCAGTAATGAAAGCAATACAATGTGCTGCTTTGATGATTGCACGTCGTCAATGCAAACCAACGTACATACATTCTCTTCTGCTATTAAGTAAGTAAAATCCGCTGGTTCTTTTTATTCGGACAGCATTCAAATGGTCATCACTACTACTGGTGGTATATTTTGTTGTCTGTGATGCTTTCTTGCTTTCCCTTTTCAATAGTAAAGCAGCTGTAAAACTACTCTACTGCCAACACTGATGATCAGGTAGAAGAGTTACACACGTAAGAGAAAGCTCAAGCTTCACATTGCTCTCAACATTTACTCTAGAGACTTTCTCTGGATGATGAACCAAGTAAACGGTGTCTTTTCTCTGAAAATTCTAAAATGATGTTTCAACATCATCATCGTCATCATCTTGTCGATAGTTTTCCTTTGCATTCTTCTTTCCTGAGTGTGCACTCATGTAGACAGGCAGGTAGAATCAGAATTTTAAGTATTCATGCCTGCCGGTTGGTTGGTTCGTATATTATTACCTTGCTTGTTCGCTTGACATTCTATCCATCCACTGAAGACTTGCAGTGTTTCAGAATATTTTTGTTGTTGAATGAATGTGCAATCGAGTGGTTTTTCACCGTGACTGACTAAAGCGAGCAAGAGTGATTTTACGACGACGAGGCCATATTCTCTGTAGTACAGCGAGAGGCAGAGAGAGAGAGAGAGAGAGATGAAAGACTAAGCTGTCTAAGCCCCTGATTTTCCTCCAGGGTCCAAAGCACAACTTGCAAGCTTAGCTTACGGCTTTATACACGCAGCATATATCTATTATTATACTCAACTTCTTTTTTCACCCTTCTCCTCCTCCTCCTCCTCTGCTCTTCTACTCCCCATCATTTATCTCTGCTCAACTTTGAAAATACATGCTAATTTTCCAAGAATAAAAAAGGAAACGGCAAAGTAGTCGCAAAGAATATTACTACACAGACAGTGTCATAATATTATTTCTTTTATACACCACAGTAGTATATACAAAAACGAAAAAGGGCAGAGGCATCAAATCTTATCTTCACAATCATCATCATGAACTTCACTAACAAGAGCCCCAGCTAAGAAAAACTTAATACTTCTGTAAAAAAAATAATAAAATCACACCAGAAATAAAAAAGCACACACACACAAAACAATGTTTTACTGTATAATATGATGATTGTGTGCGTAGAGAAAATGACGACGATGGAGTTGATGATGATGACTTGTTCTTTTTTCGTCGTCGTCTTTTTCTTCTTCAGTTCTCTCTCAGTCGGTACAACAACTACTTATTTTTTTTTTCATGTAATAAGTGTATTTACGTGTGTGTGTGTGTGTGTGTGTGTGCAAGTCATGAGGAAAATGATGTAGCGTGATATACGTCGTAAAAAACGGAGAGTACTCCTTTTTACTACTTACTCATTTTGCAAAAGAGAGAATGAGAGCGAGAGAAATGATACTATGTATAGTTTGCAGAGAGCAAGAATGAGTGAGTGACTGCACTATATTATAAGGGGGAAGTACGCTTACTCGTTTACTTTCTTTCTCTCTGATAATAATAATAATAACAATAGTAGTAGTAATACACTGGTAGCGTATTATGTAGTTTATTATGTATCATCCGGGAAAAAATTACGTGTAGTAAAGCACTACAATTCTAAAGTCTTATGTGTTTGGGGTGTGTGTATGAGAGAGAGAGAGAGAAAGTCCGTCTATCGCCAAGCTGCTCATAGTATACATGGTTTGTTGTATAATACGAAAAAGGAGAAAAGTGAATGATTTACAACCTTATCCTCTTTACTCACTCACACATACTTACAAACATGGATGGCTGGTTGCTTGGTTAGTTGGTAAGCTCATAATACAAAGCTTGGCTAAGGCTAAACTACAATTTTCTGTGCTTTTTTCTTTTTTTCTTTGGTTTAATGCAAAGAGAGAGAGAGAGAAAGAGAAAGAAAGAAAACAGACAGACAGAAAAAGAAGAAAAAAAAGTACGAGGAAAAATAACTAAAATGGAAATTGAGAGTGCAGTATTTTTATGCATTACAAAACATGATGGTTTAAGAGAAGAGACGACGATGATGATGATCACGAAGATGCTAGCAAGAAACGTGTACATAGTGATGCTATGTATATACAGAGTACATTGTAAAAAGTACACAGCGTAAATATTTTGGTACGTTTCGTTTCATGATGGGAAATCTCAAATGCAACATTCATTTCCTTTTCTTTCTTTCTTTCTTCTTTTTTTTACTTACTTTCTTACTTTTCCATATACATTTTTTCTTCTACTTCTCTTCTTTTTTTCTTTCATTTCACCAGCTTTTGAATTCCCAACTTTTTGAAACTCGTGACCGCACACGCAGACAGACTTATGGTGATGCGGAAACTGTTTTTACTTCAAAATTTATCTCTGCCCTGTGTTAGGTACTTAAGAAGGCTGGGTTCACCGAGATAATACATAAATACACGTGTATGCCTAGATCATCCCGTGTAGGCAGTCAGTTTATAGGGATACATTATGTAGCAGTGGCAATAGTAGTACGTTACTACCAAACAAGTATAATTTCAAGAAAGACTTATTTTTTTTCTTCTTCTTCTTGTGGTTATTTTCATCCACGACGAGGATTCTCATGCTGATGACTATGTGCAGAAATAAAAAAAATCATGAAGACTCCTTTTGAAAATTAACGCTGTTGTTGTTGTTGCTGGTGCTGTTGTTGTTGTGTTCTGCCGTGGCCGTGAGTGATGAGTTGAATGTATATATGTATGCAGTAGTAGTATATATGTGGTTATTAATGAATAAGAAGTATACTTGTAGCGCAGACAAACAGAGTTGTTCATTTCTTAATATTTTTACAACTTCATCCTACAACAAAAAAAAGTAAATTGTCAGTTTACACACTGTAAATCTGGATTTTTTTCTCCCTCTCACAATCCACAAGAATGCACGCAATTTCAGAAACTGTATAAATAAAAGAGGAGAAACGCTTTGTCTAGCCGTACGCACACTTACCTGACTATAAAAATAAAATTTTGTGTATATTATCTCATTTTGCTATTACTGTATACCTACAAGCACTACTATTACGTTTACGTACTTTACACATGTAAACGTTCGGATGAGAAAAAAATATAGTTTTTTCTGCATTTTCTTCCCATTGTGCAATAAAAAAACATAAGTTCTTTCTCCAAATGAGAAAAAGCTGCGGCAGCGGTGGTGGTGGTGATGCGTGCGTGTGCGTTTCCAAGATGATGATTACTTAATGCACACCCACATAATGGAAGGTCGTCGTAATATAATTACATATTAATAGTGCCTATTATAATTATTTTAATACTAATATTTTATGCTACATAATAATATTTATTATTTTTATTATTATAATTTTGCATTCTTCTAAACACACGCAGCAAAAATTTTTGCTTTGCTCGTTGTGGTTTCTAAACGAAAAAGTTAATAAAAACGTATACTTTCCTTAATTCACCAACTATACCTTTGCACCGCCACCACCAACAGCAGCAGCAACAGCAACTGCTACGTTATGCTATGTAATGTAATACTTTAAAAGAACAAGGGGAATAATTAAGTTTTTCGTTGGCTGGAAACCAGGAGTTTCCTATACTCGTATAAAGCAGAGTTAGCACGAGTACACAAGCAAGAAAAAAAAAGTCACACGACTACATATACAAATACAATACACAGAGCAGTTTATTTATAAATGCTTTCTAAAGGTGGGGTGGAGTTGTATGCTAAATAGTGTATTATTACTGCTACTACATATTTCAAACATTACATATTTTATTCATATATCCGCAGTTATTACTGCAATTAATTGTTCATAATAAAAATTTTATTCACACAAATTATAAATCACGCTTGATCAATTAATCAATGAAAGAAAGCAGTATATATTATAAGGGGGAATAAAGCGTTTAATATTTTGCTTTAAAAAATTGAGCACTTTATAATGACAGTAGTATTACTAGAACCAATCTTTAGTTTACCACACAAGTATCCGTTTTTTACAAACTTTCAATTTAACAAAGACTTGTTCCTTTAATCATCGCATTCACCCAGAGAGATATCCAGATCCCTGCGGATATTCTAATTTACACGTTTTCGACATTGCCACAAACACATCTTCTCTATTCACAAGTAAATGAAGATAATGAATCCTTATTAGATAAAAAAAGCTCGTTCTATGCTTTGGTTGTGTGTGTGTGTGTGGATAGAGAGGAAGTTGTAGCAACGATTTTTTTAGTTGTTTGCTTTTCCCTTCATCTCATCATCGCATCACTTTTCGTAAGTTCCCTTCATATTCCCTTCGTTTCACAATATAATGATGATGATGATGATGACGATGAGTAGGCAGGCAGGGAAGGCTTCTGTTTTTCGCCCAATGAGCGCCAGTGAAAAGCTCGAGCGTTCGTTTTTTAGTAGAGAGAATATTCATGCGGACGTAATATTATGGTGAGCCATAATATTCTTGTTAATTACCGTTATTACACAAATGGGTAAAGGCGCACAGAGGTGTTCACTACTCTATACTGTTACGTATGCTTGTTTGCATGTATGTATGTATATATAGGTTGGGAGTTGTTAATATAGCTATAGGTATATATATAATATATATATAATAAATATGCAGGATGATGGAGCAGCAGCAGCGTATAAATATTTGTGCCAAATTAAATAATGAACTGCTACTCTACATAAGTATAGAAAGCGAATATCGATTTTAAGGTTTTTCTTGGTGCTAAAATTTGAAACATTAATGACGCTGGTGATTATTGTTATTATTATTAACGTTCACTGGAATTATATTTTTCATGAACAATTCGAGTGAACGATTGCTATTGTAGTTTTTTGAACCTCTGTGCAATTTCAGGGTTAGCTGTTCTATTTTTGAAAAAAGATATAATTAAATAAATACAGGGTATAAAAAAATTCAACCTCTCTGTTGTAGTGTTGTTTTTGATGACAACGCGAGCATAACAAATTGAATGAAAAGTTTACTTGATCAAATCAAATCAATTTATGCTTTGTAAAGTGGCAATTAAAATGCGGTCTAAAAATTAGTAAAATTGCATAGATACATACATATATGCATGCATGCTACACACATACACAAGCAAACATTACGGTAACGCTGCAGTGATTGCCTAACATTTTAATTGGCCTTTTGTCTATCTATAAGAGAAAGTTCAAGAAACCAGCAAAAGTCGGAGAGTGTGTAGGTATGCTAGATTCTGCCGCTGTTGCTATTATTACTTACACCCACCACCGGTTCTTTTTGCTCTACCGGAAACATTTTGCTGTGATCCCAATTACATTAGCACATACATTATGAAAGAGAGAGAGAGAGAGAGGCTGGGAAAAGAATAAAAACGGCTATTGTTTGTAGCTAGCACTGTAATAGCATTACACAGCACACTTACACAACCACCATGATTATCATCATCATCATAATATGCCAGGTGTTTGTAACCTTGTGCTCTCATAAATTAAACTGGTGTAGTGGAGCAGGAGGAGGAAGTGGAAGAAGAAAAAGCGTACAAACGTAGTCGTTCTGGAATAGCAAACAGCAGTAATAGGTGAAAGTAGAGGTAAAGTGAAAGCCACACGGTATCATGCAGTAACAACAGATCATGCCGGAGACCCTGTTTTACCATCAGAACGATATGGTAGCAGCCGCAATAGCAGCAGGAAAAACCGAGCCTCTTTATGCAATACTTCGTATTCTGTGGATAAACTTGACAATACGTAAGGGACCAAGTGGGATTCCCTAGAGCTGGAGCAGATAGAATTTCTCCATTGTATGACTTGCATACTGATTCCGCAAAGTCTCCGCTCAAACAATAAGTTTAAACGGAAGAAAATAAGGAAGCACACAAAAAACACTATTCTCTCGCTCCTGTGTGCACTCGGCTGGTTTATATAGGAAGGCTACTACTTGATATTATTATACACACACGTAAGTAGGAAGCAATCATGAATAAATTCCAATATTGTTGTTGCAAGCACACACCTCACTTCACGCTGCTACTGCTGCTGCTGCCATCGTAACCAACCATGAGTAGCTTTTGTAAAAACGTTTTTGTTACAAAATGGCTTCACATGTCCTCCATAACATTTTTGAAAACCGCGGTGGCCTCCCACGCGCCCTCAGTTTGAACAACCCCAGCCGCAGTAAAGTTTTCACTCTATGTTTGCCTGAGAATGAATGATTGTGTAATATCGTGCAATGCCTATAATAATAATAATAATAATAAAACAAGTTTAAACAGCCCTTCTTCTTCTTCGCCTCCTTTTATCTATCTAATCGCCAAATATATTATATATACATATCCCATATTGCATTGATTTCATTCATGGTTAAACACAAACGTGCACACACACACACAAACCTTTACACACATAATAAACATCCCAAAGCAGCCTCACTTTTTGTTTCGATATTCATTCATTCCTCCTATTTTCCAAATGATTCAACGCCAAAGCCATTTATAAAAATAAAAAGACAATAAGTCATGAAATTAACCTGGTTTTCGTTTCCTTCTCAACCTTTTCTACTCCCATTCCATATTCTCTCTCTATACGTACCTTTTCATTCCTTTTATTTTTTTTTCATTTCTGAAGGTTTCATGCTGTTGCTCTTTTTTTGCTGTTTTTTTCCTCTTTCCATCTTTACTTATTTATTCCAACACTAACGAATAATTTAAGTGACAGGCTTACTAAGGTTGATAGGAGCTCATGACTTTTACAAGAATAATGAGGTAAAAAGGGGCAACAGCGTTGGTAGAGATGGGGAAACAGGCGAAGAAACACATACTTTTTTGTCAGAGTGCAACACACAACTACTAACCAGAGAGAACAAGTCAGTTTGTCAGAATGATCCCAAAAGTGAAATAGACAGAAAAAGGTATAGGAAGCTGTTTTTTAAAACGTTGATTATAAATATCGCAACACCCTTTCAGACATGTTGCATGTAGTTTAATGTGCATGAGTGTAAGTGTGTGTGTGTGTGTGTGTGTGTGGAACCCTTGTAGAAAGTGTATAGGTAGTATATTCCATCAGAAAATAAGAGAGAAAAGATATCGTGGTTGCTGGAGAATACCTACATATTTCCTCCCTTTTCGTATACCATTACCATTTTTTCTGCAATAATAATAGTACTTTCTCCTCCTATTTTTTTACCTTTTCCCACGTGGAAGCTATACTTTCCACGCATTAAAAACTTAGGCTTCCTCCACTTCAATTATAGTCTATATAATGCCACTACTAGCAGTAGTTTATATATTAGTGATGGTGATAGTGGGAGTAAAATTAGTAGGCCTAAATGGACAACAGAACGCTATCACTTGAGAGTTGAGAAGTAGTGCTAAAGAGTGAGTGTCCATTGGTTTACGGCATACGGCCTGCCTTGTCTGTGTAATATCAGCTTTAATGGTATACTACTACCTCCACCACCACCACCACCTTGACTAGGCAATTCATCTGTTTGTGCTGCTGCTGGTGGTGCTGATGCTCTGGATGAATGTATATGAAAAAAGAAATGTAGAGCTGGTTCTTCTGCTATTATGACTCTTTCTCTTCTTTTTCTCTACGACTACCTCGGTATCCTTTTTTTATTCCCGAGTGGCATTGCCCAGAAAAAAAAGATATATTGGAAGGAGGGAGGATGAACGAGCTCAATTGTTTGTCGGCTTCCATAAATTCAACGTCCCTTTTCATTCCAGACATGGATGACCTTTGTCAGAAGAGGTGTTTTCTGTTACAACCACCACCACCACTACTACTACATACGACTACTATTACAAGTAGCATCACTGCCGCCACAACTACTTTTGTGCAGTTGAGTGGAGTGGAGTTGTAGCAGTAGTTTTTAGCAGAAGAGCATAGTGGTGGTGGTGGTAAGCGGGAATATGTAGCGGAGGGACTGTGGTCGCTTCATTTTGGTTTGAGTTTCTTCTTCTCTTTTTTTCTCTACCTCTTTCTCTCTCCCACACACTTTCCGCTTCCAATAACTCTAAAGCCTATAACATTCACTTTTGTAATATATATTTGGGTGCGATTATTCAGAGAGAACACATATTCGTCTCTGATACCACCACCACCACCACCGCTTCTTCTTCTTCGTCTTCATTTTCAGCAGCAGCATCAGCATCAGTTCAACCTCAGCCATCTCTTCTTCTGCCTACCTACGTACATTATACGCTCTTTTATTCCCATTCAGAATCTTTTTTTTCTTTGCTGAATCTCCCTATTATACTGCTGAAAGTACATAGAAAAAAGTACAAAGTCAAGCTTGTTCCAAAAGTGCAATGTATGTCAAGGTAAAGCAGAAAAAGCGATTCTTAGCGTTTAGAGGCAGATAAAAAATAGCAACTAATAATGAAAGTGGGTATATGTATGCATGCATGTGTAGATTGGGTGACGTAGGAGTAAGCAGTAATATGTTAAAAGGAAAAAAAGTAAAAGGCTCAAAAAAACCACTAGATAACCAACGAACCGACTAGAGAAAAGGTACCTCTGTATCACTTACTTCATTGCTTGTTGCTAAATGTAAAAAAGTATCATGTTTCATTCAAAACACAAAATGTATATACTTCATACATACCTAGCACACCTACATGTTATACATAATATGTGTAGTATCGGTGAGGCATGCATGATGCACACCTTTTGTCCATTATTCCTTTTTTCACCTCTTTATTTCACACACACACACATACTCCCTCCCTCCCTCTCATTCTATGCGCTTTTTAGTCCCTTGATCAAATCCCATTTTCGTAAAATGTATGATGATGATGATGATGGCTAAAGGGTGGTGACTTTCCGTTTTGCTGCTAGCATATTATCCCTGGTCTTCCAGGTCTCCTCCCAAGAGTGAATGAACTTTCTCTTTCCTGTTCACTCTCTTTCCCTCTTTCTCTCTCCCTCTCTCTCTCTTTCTCTTTTGACAATTTCCTTTTTCTTCAAAGATATACAAAGTAAAATTTAAATTTTGATAAGAATAAATTGCACGCTCTCATTTGACTTTACCAAAACATGGCGAAAAAAACTTTCATTACAAATAGTAGTGTGCAGTAATATGTTCATAATAATGAGAACTGCACGAAAAAAAACAACAACAGCAGCAACAAAGGAATGAACAATGTTGAACGCGAGGCATAAAAAACATATCCTCTCTCTCGCTTTTCCATTCATTTTTTTCCTCAACCTATTCTTCTCTTTGTTTTCCTTCTTATAAACACGAAAGTTGGCCAAAAAGCCTACTTTTAATAAATACACCATGTTATTATTATTATTATTATTATTATTATACATGTTTCACGTTATGTTTATACTTTCTTCTGCAACTGACTAGCACGAAAGGAGGAAAAACCATGTCACAAGAACAAGAACAACAACAAGTAAAAAGTATTAAAATGTAACTAGGTAAGGGGAAGGATGATGGCAGATCCAAGCAAGCAGCGCAGCTTGACTCTCTTGTTGTTGAACTACTTGTTCTCACACACAGATATGATAAAACTTGTAAAAAATAATTATTATTACTATCATTATATACTTACCAAGGGCTTACATAAACGTGCATATTTTTTTATCCTGGCAAAGAAAAAAATATATATTTAATATACTCAACTCCAAATTTCTGGAAAAGTGATGGGGTTCATAATAAACTCTTTTTCTCTCTTCTTCTTCTCCGTTCTCTGATTCCACACTTTCAAGTTATACCATCATGATCATTTCGCCTTTTCCCCTCCTGCTCCTCGTCATCTCCATGAATGACTTTTCTACTACCATCACCACCACCACCACTGCCACCACCGCTCCTACCACCATTCTTCTCTTTTACTTTGGTCTGGTGGTGGTTGATGGTTTGTAGTAGTCTGCTTTTCCTCCTCCGCTGTTGTTGCCTGCCTGCCACTCGTACGAAAAAAAATTGTACCGACTTATTCACATTCCATATAATATATTATTTATATGTGCACACACCGCATACTGCTCCTACTACTTACTACACGCAATTTTCTTGTATGTGTGCAACGACACGCCAAGAGGGATGCCAACTTGATATATTAAGTGTAGCAATGAGAGTAGAAAACTGCTCCAGTAGCACATTGCAATATATAATATTGTGTGTGTGCGTGTGTGTGTGTGTGTGCTTTTGTAGTACAAAGTACACAATATATTGTAACACAACATCTTGTCTAACTGCGGTTTCATTTCATTCTTTCAGTCAGTCAGTGAGACTGAGTGAACAACGTAGGTGTTCTAAGTTAGCTCTCTTTCTTTCTCTCCTTCTCTATTTCCCTTTCTCTCTCCGCCACATTTTTACCATCATCATCGTCATGATAACTAGCTACTTTCTATTTTTCTGGCACAGTTATGTATGTATATATATGGTACATATATACATGAAGCATATAAAAAATTCCCACATAAATTCACCCAGAAATATAAGACCATATCTAAATACGTGTATATAAACTTGCCTTGGTCCTCTTCTCGATTACATTTTCTAGCCAAGCCAGTAGTATATGGACCACCACCAAAACCGAGCTAGAGGTTCAGTCAGAGTCATCATCATCATCATAGTCGTGCTTGCTTGCTTGCTTGCCTGCCTGCCTCCTTGCTTTCTTTTTTTCGGTTTCTTTCTTTCTTTCTCTCTATCTTGGTCATGAATCTCTTTCAAAATCTTGTAAGAACCTGTGTCTCTCCATTTCCTCTGTGACATGAAACATTTTCCTTTTCATCTCGCTGTCGAGGTTCTTCTCTTTATAGAAATTTTTCTTACACTGTCATTCCTCTACCTATGTCCATGTCACTACTGCTACCACCGCTACTCTGTGTTGTTGCAACTACTGCTGTCCAAAAAAAGAGCGTGCGTTTTTTTCTGTGGCAAGAAGACTGCTGCTTTTTTTCCTGTTTTGTTCACTTTCTTCTTTGCTGTTGGCTTCCACGAGGATAAGCCAAAAGCTCATCGCATTCTATTCAAGTTTTTTTTCTGTTGTGATGCTATACTCTTCTCCTTTGCAACTGTCCTGTCACGGAACCTGCCAACAAGCCAGCCCAACAAGAAATTTTCTTATTTTTATTATTACACTTAATCACATTGTACGCCTGCACATTTATAAAAGAAGCTTGTATCATTATCCCATATCTAGATTACAACGCTGCTATATACTCCTCAACAATAATAGAAAAAAAGCAAGCCTTGTATCTGCAGCAGCAACTTTAATGTTTCGAAAGCTATACATTTATACAGGCTTGCTTTACCACTGCACTCTCATCATCATGTTAACTCTAATGCTGTTATTATTACCCAGAGTCTTTTGCTTGCACGACATATTTACTCTCTTTTTTTCCCAAGAATATTCCCCAAGAAAGCACACAATATTATCTTTCTTTCTTTTCATTGACAACTCAGGGATGATACACTTGCTCGCTTTTCTTTCTTTCTTTCAAGACAAAAAAATAGAGTAGCTCATAATAATCATATTTCATCCCCATTTTGCATGCTGCTCAAGTTTCTGCTGCAACAACTTGCGATTAGAACGTTGAACTCTTGTGTATAGAAAGAGAAAGAGAGAGAAAAAAAATCAAATTAGGGTTGTTTGGTTAAAAACGGCATAGCATGGGATCGAAAGGCTGTTTCTCTTCGCTTTTTCTGCTTCATTTATTACTGAATTTCCCTGATCACTTCGCGTTTTGCTGATTGTTGGTAAACAAGGTTAAAAGCAGAGAGATTTTCTCAAAAACTACCGGTTTTATAGTTTAATCCATTCAGCACGCCAAAGAGACTCATTCGTACGGTGGTAGCAGCAAACAGCGAAAGCAGAGTCGTCGTGTTGTGGTAATAGTGTAAACAGACAAGAAGTTAAACAGTTTTGACACATGGAAATATTTACACTGAAATAAGCGTCAACTTTGTTAGGATGGATCAAACTACAAGTAATTTTATTACTTACATATTATACTTATTATAGACAACGGTGAAAGCGGTAGTCTCGTAAAGTAAACTATTTGGAAATTAACGTGAAACCATAAAATCATTAAAAAACGCGCATTACTTCACTCCACAGTAGTATAGTAGCACTACTAGTAGTACCCAACAAAACATTAAGTAGAGAGTAGGGGGAAACTGAAAAAAAGGATATTAGAAAGCAAGGGAAAATATACAATCTACTGTTTATTATTATTACGGTTTCATCCTTTTTTTTAAATGAATACATTTTTATCCCTCGTCTCTATACCAATCTAGTTTTTTAATCCTTTTCAGTTTGTATTATTGCACGTTTCATCAACTAATGATGACATTAATAGTGTTCTACTATGCCATCATTTCTCTGACTATACCAGATCAGAAAGAGTATTACGGTGTACAATCTCTGACTACCCATTTTACTCAAGCAACATGCTTTACAAGACTAGGCAGTATTATTAGTACATTTTTCCTTCTGGATAGAACATACAGGATATTTTTTTATTAAAAAAGGGGGAAGGACACGCTGATAAGTGCGATAACAGCGTAAAAAATGATGATGATAAGTTAGGAGAAAGATAGTAGGCACTACTATATTATATTTATTATTATTATTATCATTATTATGGTATGGTAGTATATACATTCATTTATGTACTAAAAAAATTGGAATCTCATTACCCCGGCAAACAAGCTAGAAACGAAAATGAGAAAAAGAGAACCGAAAAAAATGATAGGAAACAAGCGTGTTTTTTTCTCTTCTTTTTATTCTTCAAGAGACAAACAAAAATGAAAGATAGAAATGGAAAGGTATACTATACTATTTTGCTATATTTCAGATTTGATTCATCCACGCAGTAGTAGAAGTAGTAGTAGTAGTAGTAACAATACCATATTTGGTAAAAGTGGTACACCTATAATAAACACAGTTTTACTTCTATAATAGCTTGTAAGCTTCAGGCGTACATTTTCTTTTCTTTCTTGGAAACAAGATAAAAAATATATATACATGCACGCACACGAAATACTCGTTTTTTTCATGTTTTTCTCTTCTTCTTCTTCTTTTCCTCTAAATACTGCTCTACTCTTTTGTGCTTCTTCACAACCATTCATAACGAAAGTACTATAATATACTGACAGAGCGACCGAAAGAAATTATTATTATTATTTCTACTTTCATTGAGAGATTGTTAGAGAGCTCAAGTGATGGTGAAAGTAGAGTGTAGATTGGTAAAAAATGGAAGACCTGTAAAATGACATCAGTTATTTATTTCAGGGTGCTTTTTGATTGAATTCTTTGGGTCGATATATTATTCTACAGATATTATTAAATACTGCGTGCAATTTCTCTCCCCTTTCTATTTTTTTGGTCTGTTGTCGCTGTCTACGTGTATAAGCAGCAGAGGAGAGAGAAAGAAAAAAGCGGTGATCTTTGCTAGCATTTGGTTTCACTGGTTTTGATAAGTGAGCAAGATTTGTTTGCAGAGTCTTTTCACCGCGTCTATTTTTTGTCGTCATCATCCCATCAGCAGTAGTTTTTTTGTAGACAAAGGTTTAGGTTAGGGTTTAGAGAATAAAATTGTGTGAGTGTGTGCAAAAACATTTATTTTGGCGCTTGTATCTTGTACGGGTATACCAAAAGTGAAAGAATGAAACAAAATGATTGTCTTTATTTACAGACAGGAAGCTGTCAGGAGAGAGGGAAAAAAGGCGTAGCGTAACACAAAAAATATACCAAAATTATTGTATTATTATTTTTATCTATCCACACATTCATTTATTTACTGAAATTACAGATAGTAGCTAGCAACTTGCTTTCTCTGCTTATTCTTCTTTTTTTTACCCCTTTTCATGCAGAAAAACTCAGAGAGAAAGGTCAATAAGGAAAATGGAAATGGCAAAGGGAAATGTTTGCAATCTGTATTTATTTTTTTCATCAGTATATTCGTCGTCACTGTTGTCGTCGTCATCGTCATCCGCCGTGAAAAATCTGTGACAGTATGGCTGAGTGAATTGTGTTCTGGTATAGATAGTGAAATGATGAGGTTGCACATGAATGGGTGAATGCTGAAATTATATTTGCTTCTGGCATGCACAGGTACATTTGTAAGTGTGTGTGTGTGTGTGGGTGGGTGCTTAAATGCGAGTGTTCTTGGTAAACAAAAAAAATCGTTATTATTTCACGTATTTTTCTATACAGCTGAATGCGTGTTTATTTATTTAAAATTTACTCTTTTATTTGTCTTTTGTAAAAAAAATCACAAAACTTGTGGAAATGCTGAGTTGTGTAACTTGGTACAGGAAACATGCGTTTTTTGATAGGCTGTCAAGCATGTATTTCACGGAATGTCTGTCTTTATCCCTATACATAAATATATACACACACATATGCAGTACGTTCTTTTCTAGCAGCATTAATAACAAAATGGATCTATTCAAAGTTGCAAGTTGTGTGAGAGAAAATGACAACTCTTGTAATTTTGCTCTTGTCTCTCTAACGAACAGCACAAAACAAAATTTGTATTAAAAAAACCTTCAATTCCTGCTGTTCCGCAGTACACACCACAAATTTACAGACAAACGCATACCAGCACATCATGCATGCATGCATGCATGCATACATAGGTACATACGTACATGCATATTATACCCAAAACAAAAATACACCTTTACCACCCATCTTTATCCCCTGTAATTTCAACTGAAACTTTTTTTTAGAAAGCTGCTACCAAACAATAATTCAGTGTAGATACCTAATACATAAGTGCCTTCAGGGAAAATAAACATGCATATATATTTATGCTTGTGTATGCTCTATTACCATCATTACACATCATAATTTGCAAAAAATAATGTCAGACTCTCTGTGGACAAAAAAAGTTTATTTCTCATGATGACGACGATAACTAATGACTAAGCGTGTGTACTTATTGCAGTGACATTTTATTGTACATGTTTGTTTGTGTGTAAAAGCGTACGTACGTACGTTACGTGTGTGAATTTGCTGTACAATATACATTACCTGTCATTTGGATTGGAGTGAGTTGTTGTGTAGGTATGTATTAAGGGAAAAAAGAAGAGTGAGCAATTATTTTATCAAGTTTTTAAGGGGGTGTTTATGCTATTCTACGTATTTGGCATGGCGTTTTTACCTGCTGTTGTTTTTTTTAAAAGAGCTGATTTCTGTACTTTCATTTTTACTGATATTTTTTTAGAATGGAGAAAATATTGGAAAAGTTTCACTTTCCATATGAGTGTATGCCCTTGTGTTTCTAGGTAGGTTAAATTACGAGAAAAGAAAAGAAAATGTGTTTTGTAATTCAGTCAATAATTTTCAAGACTCAATTATACTTCGCAGCAAAGTTCACTATTTGGTTTCTTTTACCTTTGACAGTATACAAGCATTTCGCAATAACTTTTATTATTACAAAAGTTCAAATTCACCCCAATATATACACGTGTACCTATATTATTTGCTTGGAACTTGTGAAGGTTAAATAATAAATCAAGACAATGTTTGACATTAAAAGAGAATGGTGGCATTCTAGAGTATAAAAAGTGTGGACTGAAAATTTCCAGTAGTTTGGCTAGTACAGCAAGTCATAAAATGTCAGTTTGATTTAACGCACTAAAAATTAGAAACTTAATAGTATGGTAATAGTGATACTGCTCAGCAGTATGTAGTGCTGCAAAGTCAGCAGACTAGTTTCAACCATCTGGCGGCGTGTGTGCTTTTTTTCAAATATATATATTTTTTAACTTTAAGGTAATTAAAAATATTTTACATGCAAAGTACATACATGTATACTCCTGAAATATATTTTTCCCGTTGTTCTTCTTCTTGCTATTACTGCTATTACTTAATCCAAACGTTTTTTTTCTGCACTGCCATGATTCCAGAAGCTACAAATAATAATGTGAAAATAATTGTTATTTTTAGCATTTAGCAGAGCTTTTTTCTCTTCTTTTGTTTGAAATATAAATGAGTAATTACAAAATTACAATAATTAAGAAAATCGCTTCATTTAGAAAAAAATCATAATATCTTAATTTTCCGGTTGCTAGTGAAAAGAGTGAAACTTTTACCGTAATCATAAGCATTTTTATGCACAGTTATTTCAAGAATTTTCACCAGGTAATAATAGTATTACCATGAAAGTAAATGTGCTGCTGTAGCAGAAACAAAAAAAAGTTTCATGGTTACTCTACACTTTCTCATTCAGCATTTCTTTAAAGTTTATATATATATGTGTATGTATAGACACGTATTTAAATAGATGTACAAATACGTACGTACCATCTATATAACTACCTGAAAATTTATGAGTGCAATATTACTTGAGGAAACCTGCAGACAATTCCGCGTACACACGGTTACATTAAAACTATTAAAAAAGGTCGGAAGTCGTTATTTTTATCTTGTGTGAGCATCCGCTACTCTGCATTTTGCATTGAAACCGGGAGCATTCACACCCACTGACAGAGTAATTGCAAAGGGGTTAAAAATTACAGGGTAAGGTTGATGACATTTAAAAAGTCGTGTACGGTATCAAACAGGGAAAAAAATTGGGCGTTGAAAAGTTGCTAATACCACCACCACCATCATTATTGTAACTAACCAACTAGGTAATAACTTATTTTTTGGGGTCTATATGCTATACGTACAGCCAGCCCAATCATTTTGGCAGCGCGTGGCTCTGATTTTTAAATTGCTCGTGGCTCTCATGGGCCATCCTGTAAAAGTGGAATGAAGCTTATGTAACAGATAGTAAATAGGACAATGCGAGGTATACACAAAAGACAAACAAAAAAACAATTATTGCATAAATGATCACACTTACTTTTATCATTACCCCGTTGGCATTTTCATTTTTTTCTAGAAAAACTATTTTTATCTAATATATTTTTTTATACTTCAATTATTATAATGGAATCTGTCCAACATTTTTGGTGTTTAGTTGCAACTTTTTTTTTGCGAAACTTGTCAAGTTAAACCAGTTTTTTTCTGGAAGGACTGACCGAGGTAAAGGATATTTTGCCATTGAGGCCAATGGGTACAACAACTATATACGCTCAGTTATCCATTGAATAAACTGACAAAGTTCAAACCCAAGTATTTTTTGTTGGTGGTTACTATACCATTAGTGCTATATTTATAGCCGTAATAGCTCCATTTTCCATGATAGAAGTGACTCTGTCTTATCCAACAGTAATCCTGACTATCAACAACGGAGCAAAGTCAAGTGTGAGAAAAACTCTTGGAGAAAGTGAAAAGACGATAAGAAAAAAAATACATTAAGGGCATCTGTATACTTACCATGCTTACTACCTATTACTGTGCTGCACAACCAGCAGTATATAGAAATGCAATGGAACCATAACGTGAAGATTAAGTGCACACACACCACACAAATAGCAGCAACAAGACCATGAACAAGCTAGCACGAATTCCACTTGAGCGGTCACAAGAAAAAAAAGCAACCCTTTATGGACACACATTAATTTGAACAAGTCAGCAACAACGCATTACTGAAGAAATAATAATAATAATAATGATGTTGAGAAAATGAAAGATACGATGATTTTTTTTCTTGTGTGGGCCCGGCAGTTGAACGTTTTTTTTAAAAAAATATATATTTTTTCTCTATGACTACTTGTGATTGTATGTATAGGAGAAAGGCATGTGATAAATTTTGACCGCAAGCTGAGAAAAGATAATATTAAAATCCCCATAACACTTGTAACTATACCTTGCTCTGTTTATATCCCTGCTATACTTACTACTACTACTACTAACTCTAGGCTTACTTTTTCTTGTTGTTCCGCCATAAAAAGATGAAGTTAATACTATAGTGACATGTGCATTTCATTTACGACAATTAGTATCATAGTTTGCGGGCTTCAACCAATACCGCGTAGATTGGCAAGCTAAAAAAATGGTGCTAAAAGAGAGCTCACATAGTTGGGCATATATATTTAAATGCAGCCGCCATATAGTACAGATATGGGGAAATGTGAAACACTTTTCTTTTGCGTATTTTTTTTTCGTTCGTAGTACTTTTGAATTGTTATTTTGCTGATTTCTTCCAAATCATTATTATGCTATGTAAAAAATGTAGGAGTAGTAATGAAAAATGGAGCATTATTCACTCTTGTTGGTTCTAGTTAAAGTTATGACGTTCTTATCCCATGTTTATATTTTTTATTCGAGCAATGAAAATGCGTGGGTTTCTTTTTACGACGACAACGATGACTGGATCAATGAGTTAAATGAAACCGGGCGAGCAAGTCGTATTAGTATTTTTTTTCAGCGAAGCGAGGGAGGACTCCAACTACTAGCAGCAGTATGCAAAAGTAGCAGTAATAGTAGTAGCAGTGCTTCCACTTCTACTGCACATTGTTGTAACATCTTGCTTGACATGGCATTAAAAAATCTCGTCAGATACTTTTTTACTACTTCTTGAGTCCTATGCACAGCTGAATATTAATGGGCTGCCTCTCTATTTGTAGTCATTTAATGACGCTGTTTTATCAGTCTACATTAAATGATAATGCTCCCTTACCGACTCTCCTCTCTCTCTCTTTCTCTCTCTCTCTCTGTGAGTATGCGTCTCTCATCAGCAGAGTAAAATGTCACTGGAGTAAAAGTACGCTATTATTTTTAAAAGCTAATGGATCTAATGGCCATTATGGTGAAGGAACACCTTATCCAGAGATATGGAATGAGGCTAAACAATTTCCATGAGCAAGACTAAACAACAACAACAAGGAAAACACCAGAAGCAGCAGCTTCACTACCTCCACCGTTACTTTTAATTTCTCTTTTTTCTTCGTGTGCCCCTCTCGCTCTCTCTCCAGAGCGGGAAGAAAGGTGTCACGTAAAAATTAAGTGGCTTTAGTAAAGAGCTTTACAAGCTTTAGTGGTATTCACTACTTGATTTCATAAATAAAACCTTAAATAAAGCAAGTGTTACTACTACACATTGTTATTATTACTATTATTATTATTACTTGAAATTTATTACTAGCACGCCGGAAGGCTGAATACATCATCAGCAGCAATGCATGGTAGGCTGTAGTGCGCCGCGTTTGATAAAATTATGATGATCAATGGAAATTTTTATTCTATTGGCGACGTGTATATGTTTTTCCGCTTTAAGGTTGAAAGCATGCCCTTGATCCGGTTTAATCTGGACAGTTTATTTCCACTCAGTTTTTTCCTCTTTCTTAAAAGATATTACTCGGAGCAACTCTCACGTTTCACATACCAAAAGAAAGAAAGTAAAAAAAAGTTGTACTAGCCAAAGCAAAATTGTAGAGGCAAAGGCAGCAAACAATTTACAACCGTATATCCTGAAAACAAGGCTTTTATTACATTTAAAAGAAGATACTACTCCCATATTTTTTTACAGCAGTAGTAGCGTTTGCTGTTACTATTGCCACCATTGCTGCGATTCATGTTACATGCTATTATTATTATTCTATCTTATATCTTTTCTGACAAAATTATCTATCTACACGTACATATTCACGTGCATATTATCTGTATAGGTACCTATATAAAGAATAAAAAAAATACACAACAGACAGGAAGGGCAGCAATACAATTTTCCTTCTTTTCTTTCTTACTTTTTATTAGAGACAGATACTCCTTTTTTCCTCTTTTTCAGCTTTACAGGAAAACGGAGAAAGAGATCATGAAGAGGCATAAAATTTACTAAAAATTCCCATTTTCTACGCAGTTCACTTGAATCTCATGTCCCATTTCTTTCTCCCTCTCTCTCTCTCTGTTACTCCAACAAACCCTTATCAGAACATTATGAAAGTTTTGTTATGTGAGTACACTACTTACTTAGAAAGGCGTACTTGTTGGGTACCACATACACTTGTATAGTCAATATCTCTGTACAAGCAGTAGTTATCCACGTTGTTGATATCACTTTTCACCACATACTACTGCTACTACTACCCCTTACCCCCATGTAATTTTAAAGAGGAGTAGCAACTCTGCATTATTATCCTATTTATTGTTATATGTATGTCATATATTTTGTGTTGCTTTTATTTTGCTTAATGTGCTATACATTCTACTGCCAAAATCTTATCGGGATCGTTAAGAATGAAGCAGCAGGAGCTGCTTCTGCTGCTGCTGCTACTACTACTACTACTACTTCTGCAACAATAATAAAAATAACAACAACAGCTATATTTTCTAATGCCGAGGACAGCACCAGCCGCAACTTTCTCTTGCTTTCATTCTTGTTCCTCTCTCTCTCTCTATTTTTTCAACCTACTCTATTTTCAACAGCAACCAGAGAGGAGAAAAATGAGCATGAAAAGTCAGAGAGTATTATTACAGCTTCTTCACTCATGACGATACTTTACATCAAGAAAAAAAATCAGAACAGAGAGGAGGCTGAAGTAAGCACATAAATAGATTACTCCCGTAAAAGAAACAAGATCCGGAGATTTTTCTTTAAAAAATAGAATAAGTTCAAACATTAAAAGGGCATAATCACACCCTTGTCGATTGCATTAGTGGCTTTTCAATCCGTCTAGTGTACACGCTCTTCTCTGCTACTCCATTACCTTGTAACTTGTAAGTAGAAAAAATGTAGGCCGATATGATTCTCTGAAAACTATTGCGGCTACTTACAGAATGTACATCATGCTACATTTTTTTAAAGAGAAGAACTTGCTGCTCATCTTCCTCTATTGTTGTTACCTGAACAACATCACATAAAAGATATAAAAAAGTGGCTAATATTATTTAACTGCCGCAGAATATATACATATATATTTATACATTTTTTATATTTTTTTACTTGGTTAGTTAAATACACAATTTGTTGTCGTACTGCCTTAAGCGGTATGACAAAATATATATAGAAAAGAGAGAAAAAAAATGTTGGTACTTTTTCTCCATCTTAGAGAAGTGTGTGTGTGGCAATACTTAGTGTATTAAATAAATGACAGCGTCAACATTGAACACAGCATGAATTAGTAGAGGAAGAGCAAGCAAGTAGGAAGAAATATATAGAGTCTACCACCAGACCAGCAACAAATAGAATAGCTTTCTTCATGGTAATTGTATTATTGTGTAGCATCAGGCAAAAAAATAGGGCGCACTCCGCTCCACTTACAAACATATCGTTCTCTCATTCTATCTCTATCTCTATTATATGAGCACATTTATGTGCTATACGACATAATAAAGTATATTTGCTGGAACTCGACAAAGATAGAGACATTGAGAAGGAGAAAGAGAGAGAGAGAGAGAGAAAGGAAGACTATAAAGATGAAACATGCAAGGAAGAGAGCATCGCCAGCAACAGCAACAATTTCTTCGGGCGAAATGCCAGGCTGGCGCCCGACATTCAGGCGCTTCAATAAAAAAAGTCTTTCTTTTCTCTGCCGCTGTACCATCTCAACTACTACTACTGCTTGGTTGTTTGCTATTCCCTTTTCTTCATCGTTGTCGTCTTTTTCTTTTTTTTTCTTTTTCTTCCTTTCTACTACCACCGCTACTAATACTACTTGTAACTAAACTAGTACGAGATTGTACACTTATGAAGCAGCAGAAAGGCAGGAGAAACTTGGTTTTTCTAGGCCATCATCATTTTCTTCTTATTCTTCTGCTTCTCTATTTACTACTTGCTACTGTCATGTATCTACACACACACAAGTAAACTTGAAGTGACTAAAAATGTATCACAAAGTAGAATGTAAGGGCGCACTTGTCCTCCTCCTCCTCCTCTTTCCTACTACTTCATCTGCTACACTCATTTACCATCTTTTGCTTTCTCTTGGCTTTTTCCTTTCACTTTCTTTCATACACAATCGGCAATTCTATACGGTGGCTATCCGCTATCCATCCCTCCATTTTTCCACGTCATGTCCTCTCTCTCTCTCTCTTCCTTTCCAAAAAAATGCTAGCTCTCTTTTCGAAATGCTATTCACAAAACATACATTTGATATTGATACTACACAAATAAAAAAATCATATTTACTTTGAAAAAAACTATGCGTAATAAAAGACATGAATTTTATCTGTCCATATATATTTCTCTTCAATTGCATCACTCACTCGATGGTGGTGGTGACTCAATGTACATTTATTTTGTTTCGTTTTTCCCCAACTAAATCCTTCAGGGCTGCCTGCATGTTCTGACTGACCGCATGAGTCCATGTCACTGCTCATTTCAACGACAACTCCGTAGAGAAAAAAGCCCATCAGACATGCTTACACTCACACTTTCCCCCTCATTCCACACTTACACACTCTCTCTTTATTTATTTGTTACTAGTTGACTCCTCTGCAAGGCTATGCAATGCTGCTGCGTGAGCTAAAAAAAGAAAAGCAACGATAGAAAAAAACCACGCTAGAATAGATCAAATAGTACTGTCCATATTTACAATAGTAAACATCCAAGTTGAATAAAAGAACAAAGTAAAGTAGAAAAGGAGCAAGTTGTTTATATTATTTGTTGCTCACTGGTTTAGCTAGAGGTATGCTGAAACAAGCATCGAAAAAAAATTGTGTAAAAAAAACTCCGCGCCTCTTCTGTATATATATAATACATATATATGTAGCACAAGAAATACAGAGTAAATAAGTAGGACCAACTGTCTGTCTCTCTATACACACTATCCACATGGCAAAAAAATAAACCAACAAACCACCTCCACCACCGATATCTATTGTGTATGTAAAAGTACCTACGTATGTGGCTTTCATTATGGATACCATACATATAACAACGTAAAGAAACTGTTAAAGGAAACAAGGCGAAGAATAAGAAGAAAGAAAAAAAGACGCAAGAAGAAAAGAATAAGAAGAAGCTTTGAGAAACATTTGCTGGCTCGTTGGCAAAAAAAGGAAAAAAAAGAATGTGAATATACCACAACCACTACTACTACTACTTCTGTGCTGCGTGCACTACCAAAAAATATAGTATGGGACCTCTTACCGCGGACTTCTAAATGCACAAAAAAAAAACTTTTCTTTTTTTTTCTTTCCTTCTTTCTTTCTTTCTTCTTCTTCGTATTTCTCTACTTCTTCCTCTATCGCTATACCGCTTCTTATGCCACTAATACTACCACCACCATTGCTATTTACTACTAGAAAATGCGTTAGAACTAGAAAAATCTATGTTTTATTGATGAGATGACATACTTAAAGAGGTAGATCGAGTCTGCTGTCGGTATGCTACTACTACTATACTACACATGGTGATACTAATATATATATATCTATGTATATATATACATATTATTTTTTTATATATTCTGTGTACTACGTACCGCACATGAGTACCTACCCACGTATCCAAAAGTGGTGGATTATGTATGTACTTGTGAATTTGTGTTTGCTCTCGCTCTGAACAGCGTTTCGTTGTTGCTGCTTGTTATTCGCCGTGAGTGAACCACCGGACCAAAGTATATAAATGTGTGTGTGTAGGTGGGTATGTATGTACACAATGTGTGTAGTATCATTTGTCCAACTATGACTACCTATCTTTCTAACACTACAGCGAGTTATATAATAAAAATGTAGATAAAATAAATTGTACACTTTTTTAGCAGTACATTCTTTTCCTAACGGATTGAAGCGAAGACGCCCAGTCAAGTATAATAGGACATGCTACAATATAATAATATACTTTTTTTTGGTTGTTATCGTCGTAAAGAAATGGCAATGCACGATTTGCTATATACGATTACCTATCTATTGAACAACAACA
>JAHZMT010005079.1:0-73142 GCA_027743785.1 Sinhomidia bicolor
CCAAAACTTAATTAGCATTAACCATCTAAATTAACCAAAACACTTTAAAAATCAAAATATAGATTTGAATATACGCATGTGCGTAATATATAACTTTTTAAAAAAGTTTTATTTACTATGAAGTACGTACCTGTAATGGGTAAATTGATATAACAAGCAATACTTGAAATGTGAATTTTGTGTGGACATATTTTCTCACTAATAATCATAATTTAATGCATAAAGGATGTTATCTAAAGAATATGAATTTTAAATAACAGTTAATGCAATTCTTTAAGTAAGACTGCTTGCTATTTTAAGCAGGAAATTAATTTAATATGGTGTTTGCCATTAAACACCTAGTTCATACTGAAAAAGTACCATTTTCTTGAATGAGATGGAAATCAACTTCGGAAGAAGACTTCCCACAACGCTTGAATTTTTTTATGCTCATAAGGCTGCCAAGCCTGCCAGAATATACTTGGTTTACAGGAAATGAAAGACTAAAGCACAGACAAAGCTGTTCATACCTAACACATACCACATGAAAGGCAAACGAATCACCTTTTATGTCATACCGCAGCATATATTGTAATAATGAAATTCAAAACATTCAGGGCCATTTATCATATTTTGGTGTTGCTGATAATTGAGCAAAATGGTTTCTGAAACAGAAACAAGTCTTAGTTAACAACCGTTTAACAAATATCATGGTATTCATCGTCAAAATTAGCATACTCGAATACATATGAGTGAAATTGACAGGGAAGCGTTTTTTCATGTGTCAGTCTAAACTACAACACACCCCGTTGACAATTATTGCACCACCCTTGTTTATCTTCGATCTATTATTTATTTGACAGTTGTCGGCATAATACATTATGTTGATGCGTAATGCATTATTAGCGAAACGGTTTCCTGATATCAGAATGAACAAGGTAGCAGTTTGCAGAAAAGCATGAAGCAGTAACTTTTTTGTTAGTGTAAAAAATATATCCGTTTTGTATTATAAAATAGTTTGCAACGCAGCATATTATGAATCAATATTTCAGTAAAACCACGTTTTTGTTTGATAGTTTATTATGCAATGTTATAAGCGGAATAATATAAGTACTTTGAGTTAATAATGAGCATCTCTACGTTATAAATTCGATTCAACAAAGAGGATTGTACTTTTTATTTCAATGTCATGACTATTCTCGTGTTATACCTGGCTCATTGTACAGACTCAGAATAAAAGTACGGTCAAAATCGAAGGTAGAATTAGGTTACATTTTATCAAAATATAAGAGGAAAATTCTTCTATTTTCAAGAGTTTAAGTTGCTATTTTAAAAAATGAAAAAGAAATGAAAATGAAAATGAAAATACGGTAATCCTATCATGTTTCTATTTATTCATTGCCACACAAATCCCAATCTTACCCGAATGACAAACAATGAAATGAGTTGCATGTAGCAAGAACAAACATTGTCAATACATAAGCACTTCATTAAACTGTGTGTAATAACGTAATCACTTAAATTCATGACAGCGTGTTCCTGTCCAGTTGAACAGACATCCATCCTGAAGTAAGTAAATAAAAAAAGTCAATCGAGCTTGATACAGCGTTTAAATTACTATCCACTGAACACTGTCATGTATTAAAGTAAATCCTGCTGTTTTAAGTGAGTAAAAGTGACTTGTTAGTGATATTTAAGATATTTGTAGACGTGCAAAGTTTCAGTAATTTACATACATGCACGTAAGCATGTACAAGCAGATGCCATAAAGTTCGACATTACACATAGAGCAATGAAAGGAAAAACACACTTGACAAATACTTCTTTTGCTTTGATATTTGCTTGACATTCAAGCTCAGATCTAAAAATTAAAAACATCAATTTTCTGTTTCTAGTTTTCTCTTCATCAAATGTTTTAAAATAAATATTTTGACAAGATTATAGCGAGTATTGGGATTGTGGGAAACATGAAATACAATAAAGCTTTACTTGTATTCAGCCATATTGCTAAAACTTTGTAAAAGTCAAGAATATTTTTTTAAGTAAGCAAATCTTTTAACGCTTTGAGAGATGCCGTCGGTTCTCGTAGATGAATAGATGTATTTTACTTACAAGTCTACTTTACTTTGTCAGTCAGTTCGTTCTTTGTAAATTATTTGCCTAGATATTTTGATGGATTTGAAAAGTATCTGACAACATAGAGATGAAAGGTTATTGAATTTGTGTATCCGTCTTATCTCAAATCACATTATTGCCTCAATCCAGCATTCTACATTTCTTTTGATCACACAGCTTCACCTCTTTTCATCCTTTCCTAAACTTTACCTTCCGTTTAGTTGCTTGCTCAAATTCCGGAAATGAAAATCATCCGATTAGAATCTTTGGAAGCTACAAACTGCGTTGCTGCTGCATGCAATGCGATATATACCATATTATCTGACTATTCTGACTTTCCTTTCTTAATGTAATTGATGCTGATGCTGCCTTGAAGAATTCAATAATGTGTCGTTATTGGATAAACGGGCATTAAAGGCAATAATATTTTGTCTGTATGTATGTATTTATGCATGTATGAAATATTAATAATATGATAATGTTTTACGTATATGCTTTTTACGTAGATAGTTTAGTTTTCTTAGGATTTGACTCTGCTCAGGACTCAGGAATAGGCGATATACATCAACAAAACCAGATGAAAGAAAATCTTCTGTTTTCATTTTTGCTCTGATGATGAAGCAAATGCCCGTGTCCAAAAACGACTACATACATACCACGCACGACTTTGGTTATGCTTGAGTTGCAATTGAAATCTGGCACGTACATATATTTATGTTCATGTCCTTTTCGTTTCTCTTTTCCTCCAGCAATACAAGCTTTTTACTTTTGCATATAAAAGTTTTCGTTTTACTTTATACTACAAACACTGCAAATGACATTTCCATCACATACGTATCTGGTTGCAAGTTGTATGGAATAAAAAAAAGTGTCGTAATTCAAGCTTTTCGTAAGACTTTTTAAAATGAAATGAACAGAATAAGTTAAGAGAAGATGTTAGGAGGTAAGTAGATAAACGGCTTTAGTAGCTATATAAACGTTTTCAATTTCACACGCATGATAAATTGGAAACTTGCTATACACGAATAAGCCATATATATGATATTTAAAATCAATGTAAAAAATTACGTGACATGAACTAGAGAGGAACTGATGGTGGTGATGGGGCATGGCGGGATAAAGTCGACACTTTTCTTGTAGGTTTGTAAAAAAATTTCCTTGTTGTTTATAAATGCTTGCCCATCTCAAAAAAGATGCTTACGACGAAGATTTCAATTAGAATCAATATAAACGCATGAAATCCAAGTACCAAAGTAATATCATCCTATGATGCAATATCATCCTAGGTCACAAGCTGTTATCACGCCTACTACATCTGTCAATGTGCCAAATTTGAGCTTAAATATTTCTAGACAGACAGACAAACATCTTGAATGTATTAACCACCTTTTAGAATTCAACTGCGTCACAGTGGTTAACAAACAGATGTTCTACTAATCTATACGCCGCAATATAATTTATTATTGACTGCATAATGTGCATTAATTCATTTGCATATCACGATTTTACCCGGGTTTCTCACTATATTATATCTAGCATGATGACTCATGAGAGCTAAACTTGAGACAAATTCAGTTCGACTAAGAAGTTGTATTTCATAAATTTTTCTTTGCCCACCCTTGACTTGAAGTTTGCCTCAGATTATAACCCTCTGACCAATAAGAACAACGTTAAAGTGCTACCGTTTGTATATATAGTCAAAGTACTTACTACGTTAGTTACTTACTTACTTAGGCGTTTTTGAATTATTATCACTCGCTAGCCATTTTATTTACCGTGTCTGTCTATCGTTATTATCAATGAGCAATATTTTCTCAAATATTCGTTTGGAGATAAACCTTTTCTTGTCGGTAGGAACCGTCAGTGGGCAACTAGAGTTGCTATTTCTCGCTTCGTATTGTCGTTAAATTATAATTTTCCAGACTAGAAGAAATAATAATCATAACTTTTAAAATACTTTTTTCATAGACTGATTGTGCAAACCACTGCAATGCAATGAACCAAGCGAATTTGTTATACTTTGTCCGTCCTGCAGGTTGAATTAATAATCCTGTATCGTGCAAAGTGCAAACGCATTAAGTACAACACAACAACGTGATAATATGGTGATGATGATGATATGCTTATTATACATACACAGCAAAAGTCAGGAGACACGAGGCAAGACAAAATGCTCTCCAGAGAAGAGTAGGTGCAGTTGAATGAATGTGAGGAAAATACAAATGAAACTTTAAAAAAGTATGCATCACAATACAAGAAACCATCGTAACGACTAAAATATGGGTCATGATGTTTTCAAAGGTTAACTTTTGCTTATTTTACAACTGTCATTGTAAATGTTGCCGTGTGGTATTACATTGTTTTTGCATCGTTTTATTTGCAAAGTCGTTTTAAACATTTTAAAAAATTGTATACAGTTTTCGACATATCCCAATTTCGATTCGACTTTGAAACTGAGAAAACAAACATTTCAAAGTGATTTACCACATAATATGTGTTTTTTCTAATACTTTGAAATGCTGACTTTAGATTTGACCACGCAGCAGTCAGTCAGACTGAAACTGCGATTCTAATTATACCAGACCGCGTACCACCACCACCACCACGGACTACTGTGCTTTGCAAAGAAATGGATTTTGAGTCTTTGGATTAACTTTTTTTTGAGGATTGAGCTTTGCATTGTGATATGATATGAGAGAATGTTGTATGGATGGATGGATTGGATATTGGATAACACACGACGAGCAACGTAAAAGCGTAACATACCAAAACACAGGCAGGCAGCCAGACAAGCATCAGCTCCCAGCAGCAGCAGCAGTTCAGTTCAGTTCCCCTATCTAATTTAAAAAAGCAAGTTGGGCAATATAGAAAATTGACCTCGTCTTTTGCTGGAAAAAAGCATTAAACATCATCATCAGCATTATTATTATCCCACAATCCAACCAACTTGCTCTACGACAACTTGACTTGGTATGTACTACTTCTTACTTTAACTACTTCTATTACCCAATAATATATAATGCAATTATATAGTTGTGTTGTTAAACGCCTAGAAAACTACAACCAATAGGTAGTAAATAGTAGTAGGTTCAGGTAGTAAACAGCATCTGTGTAAGGTATTTGATTTGTAGAATCATCGTCTTCTTCGTCGTCACACTCACTCGCTTTCTTACTTTGAATGAAAACAATGCTGGATTGTTTTGTGAATACATACTCCACATTTTATTCAGCTCGTGCAATGAACTGGTTAATTAATACATTATCTCGTGCATAATTTAATAACAAGGACTGGTTAAATGTTCTCTGCTGTCTGTCTGTTACACGCGACACGCACACAGTAAAAAATGTGAAAAGACCAAATAATAGAGTTTTCTTTTGCTTGTGTGCATATTTTAATGGGGTAAGAATGAATTTTTTTAAATGTTAAACATGCAGCAGCATGTCAACAGAAACTATTAAACGAAAATAACAAATTAGTATACACTGGAAAGAAAAAAATTAAACATTCTCTGTTGCTGTTGCATTCTATGTCACATTAAATTTTAAAATAATTACTGAAGTATATGTACTTGCTGAATAATCGCTCCTGGTGAAAAACTGGAACTCCTCCTCCTCCTTACCACCATCACCACACATACAAAATATTATCCTTCATCGGTATTAATAGTAGACATTACACTAAGCTAGCCTGCTGCTGCAAGTGTTTAAAAGAGTTATTATAGAAATATTAGTACAATATGTTTATAGACCACTCTATCTACCACTAGGTATATGGACATTATTTTGTCATTAATTTGTGAGCAAACTAAAAACCAATAATAAAAGTAGTAGCCGTTGTTGTTGTTGTGCTAGTGTTATATAATATGAATGTTGTTAACAATAGCAGCAGAAGCAGTTAGTTGTAGTAATAGCAGAAAATAGTAAGTCGCAGGTCATAGTCGGTTATTATCTCCTGTTGTCCTGTGCATTAAACTACCAAAATAACATAAACTGAGTAACGTTGCGCTGCTGTTTAAAGTATATATGTTGAGTATGTATGCATTTAATTAATTTTTTTTATGTATTTTAGTACTAACTACTACTACTACTACCAGCAGGCGGAGACACAGATTCTAATAATAAATATTATAGTTTTTGCTAAATACAGTCTTATTATTGGCTCTGGTGGTGGTGGTGCTGCTGCTGGTGTGATGGACCGCAGCAGCAGTAATCCAGACATTCCATAAAACATAACACGACATAATTGTAGTTAGAAGTATGTATGTAATAGCATTTTATTGGTTTTGAAAGGAATGTGTCTACTACTACAACGGACGACGAGAGTGAGAAAATCAAAATATATTTTTTTAAAAATGATTTAACTGATGATGGTATAATAGTGGCTATGGTGAATGCTGGTGATGACGATGGTAGGCTTAAAAAATTATATGAATGTGCAAAATAAGGTGAGTTAGTAGATGCTGCGAAGGTTTTGTAGGTTATGTAGTAAGTAGCATGGTAAATGGCAGGAGCAGCAGCATCAGCAGTGTTTTGTAATTCCTTATAAACTACCTAGTTCCATGATGACGATCCATGTATTGTCAATTGATAGGATATTAATAACTCTTGTTCTGTTAAAAAAAAGTCAGAAAGAGCAGACAGCAGCGTATAGGAGGAGTGTATGTTATGTTATTGCATGTTGATTTTGGTGTACATTTATTGCCGTCTGTCATGTCCAATTTTGTATAACCTTTTTTTTATCTAGAGAATATGATTTTTTTCGTTTAGCTGAAAATAAAGTTTAAAAGTAGAGATGCTATTGCAATATGATAAAAAATAAAGTTAAAATAGAATGGCGCTTGCTAAAAATAGTTTGGATGTGTAGTAATATCAAAGCTTATTTATATTACATTGCAGCGATTCAGCAGAATCATTAGTGATTAGAGAAACGAACATACATCATTAGATCCTCATTCCTCACCATTTAATGAAACATTGAAACATCAGACGTTTATGTTAACCTTATAAATAAATAGCTTATACACTAGTGAAAAAGGAGCAGAGCAAATCGCTAATGCAAAGTTAAACTGTATCAGTAGTAATCCGATTTAACAGTCCCATCATTCCAAGATCAATTGTCCGGGATAGTGGTTGTATATAATTTGAGTGGGGAGAACTGCTTTCTACTTACTTTTCCATTTTGTTAGTATTAAAAAATTTATTGGCTGTAGTGACAAATATACTTTATTTTATTGGAATTTATTTGAACAGTTTGTTAGTAGTTGTTGTTGCTGACATGACATAAAAAAGGTTTAGTTCAGTTGTCAGTTTAACTCGGTCAGTGTTTGCTGGGTTATTGGATTTTATGAGATTTTTCTTTTCTTTTACATTTCCTCAGTGAAAACGAGCACTAGTTTTATAGAAAGTTGACGGTATTATCACTTGCCTGGCTGGATCTGCCCTTTTATCCCTCCAGTGACGTGTCAACTGTCATCAGAGACTCCTCCATCGGTAGTGCAGGGCACGTTGATTTGGAAAATCGGCTTCTTCCAAGCATAAAAAGTGTACATTAAGTACTGTAACTGAATATGTTTATTACAAACGTGCTATCCAAGAAAGTTAAATCTAAGTTAGTAGAAAGTAAAAATCAGCTGATTCCAATTTATCAATTTATTGTTATCGTATTCGAAATGTTTCAAAATGTATTGGTATATCTGTGCTTTCAGATTTGTTCTTGTTCTTTTGGAAAGTGTTGCCACTGGTCACAAGAAACCGTGGAGGAAGGAAAGGATTGCGGAGAAAGTAGAAATCATCATGCGTGATCCCTATGGTAATGACTTTAAATGATAATATCTTGTTATTACTACTCAAATGCGAATTGTTATATAGTTACCCTGTCTGTTCATATGTTTTTGTTTTGTTTCAGTAAACACACAAGTTGTGTACAAAGAAATCAAGAAGATAAAAAGCATTTAATTTCAGCGCTTATCTACTTCACTTCCATAGTCCTATTTTATTATTGTTGCCATTTGAAATGCTACACAGCTTAGTCGTGATTTTTGTTATTGAACGATTCACTTAGTTTATATTATACATATCAGTCGTAGTTGGTCAACACAGTTTTTGAGCACCAACATATTACCATTCGTTCACACGATTGTTCTTGCTTATCTCTAACTGTATTGTTATCAAATATTTAAGAAATTTACTGCCATTATTGTTAACTATTTTTATTTCACACAATTTATTAGTCTTTGCTTAGAATAAGGCGTTGAAAAGTAGGGTTGTTTCATTTGGGTTCCTGTAGCATTATCTGAATGGATAATCAGAGAAGATCAACTGGAGGTAAGGTATTTGTACTCACTTTTGAAAATTATCGAAACAATTAACGGGACTATATAAGGAAAGCTTCTGGATATTATTTCAGGTACTCCAAAGTCTTCCGCCCAACTGGGTAACTTGACAGGTCCTGCTAGAGTTTTAAATGATATAGTGGTGTCATTTTACAACTGTATTCAGAAATGGAATGAGGCGTACCTTCGTGGCGTTCGTCTTATTCAAAGTATCCAAGCTAGCAAGTAATGCTTTAGATTAATCTGAAAATAATGCTTTATTGCTGTTACTATTTCTGTATTGTATTTTGTAAATTATTTTTATAAATTGTACAGTGGGAGCGAAGATCAGTTTCAGTCATCTTGTGAAAATCTTGGAGGTGTTGTCGATGTCTTGGTATGTTACCCTAATATTAGCGAATTTGAACTGAAAATAAAATGATAGAATGATTGCTCTCACAAACTTTTGTAATAAAAATGCCATTTTATTTATAGAGACTCCAATCAAATCAAATGCACAGCTACGCCGTCAAGCTTAACAATTTGAAACTGCTAAACGATGCAAAGATGAAGATAGGAGTTTCATGGACTTTCACAAACTTTGGTAATGCGAGGTCATCTTATTCCTAATATGGCAGTTTTATGAAATTACAAAATATAGCTGAAATGCTTCATGTAAATGTTGGTAAATTGCAAATCGTGATTCATGACTGAACTGGTTAAAATTTAAAAAATGAATTTACACATGCGTGCGTTTTTTGCTGAAAATGTGTTGTTTGAGTAAAGGCAGCTCATATTGTAAATGTGCGTAGCAAATGTTTGTTCAAATTCAGTTGAATAAGGTTCAATTTAAGGATTTTACAATAATTTTATCGACCGAGTAATACTGTCCTATCGTTCTGCGCAATCTACTGTGCACTGCATTATCACAATATAAATTACATTGTTCCTATTTGAGTATGTTCAGAAATGTTCTTGTGAACAGTTAAAAACATGGCATAAAATTTAGTATGTTCTGTTAATACAAAACAATGTGAATGTGTAAAATGTATAGCGTGTCTAAGTCTAATAAGTATAAGTCAAAACCATCAAGAAGGATGGAAAATCCAAATTTGAGCGAGTGGTTATCATGGATCGTTTTTATGGAAGAGACAACTGGACTGAAAAGAAGAACATGCCTGATGCGACACAACTTCTCTTTTATCGTCGCAATAAATGTGCTGCTACTTGCACAAATCTCTACTGTGAAGTGTCTCACGCCCACAGAGAGACAAGCACCACAACCCAACTTACACGACGATAGTTTAAATGTGCCAAATACTGGGAAGCAAAACCTCACTGTTGGTTATCTGACAGCAGTGAAAGGCTCTGTGCCATACCGTCAGGGTATCACCATTTCTGGTGCTATTTTACTAGCAATAGAGAGAATCAATAACGATGACAGTCTCCTTCCTGGTGTCAACCTCACACTAAAATATGGTGACACCGAAGGAGATACCATTAAAGGGACTAAGATACTAACAGACATGTTATGTGAAGACGTGGCCGCATTTTTCGGCCCTGAAATATCTTGCCAAGTAGAGGCCACTGTGGCTGCGGCTTGGAATCGAACAATGATTTCGTACCGTTGTGCGGACGGTATTGTATCTGATAAAAATAAGTTTCCTACTTTCGCTAGAACCGAGGCACCTGACACACAAATCGTGAAATCAGTGTTATCTGTAATGCATCATCATCACTGGAAAACATTTAGTATAATTGTAGAGGCCCCATCGCCCGTTCTCGTTGCCTCATCCACAAAAACAACACAATACACCATTGTTGCTGAATCTCTTCAGAATTTTGCAACAGATAATAACTACAGAGTTTCAAACTTGACTCACTTTACAGACGGTAATCCAAATTGGTATGAAATAGTGACTAGTACGATGAACAAGACTAGAATATATGTGTTTATAGGACAAGATAAGAACCTCATTGAAATGATGGGAACAATGCAAAGTCTACAACTGTTTCAAAATGGCGAATATTTAGTTATTTACGTCGACATCATGACTTACTCTCGCAGAGAAGCACTAAAATATCTATGGAGACATCAGGATATTGCCAGTCAAAAACAGGACATTTCCTGTGAAAAACTGCCTAATTTTGATCTAAAGCTCTCCAGATCTCTACTTGTTGTTGCGCCAAGTCCACCAGACCACACATATGAAAATTTTTCCGTTCAAGTGAATGAATACGGGAAGAGAGAGCCATTTAATTTCAGGGACAATCTTCTCACTAAAGTTGGCTTCAATAAACCCAAGGAGGTTTCCATATACGCTGCCAACTTGTATGATGCTGTGATGATATATGCCCACGCACTTCACAATCTTCATGTCAACAAACGACCGCAGGAGGATATACAAATTATAGCAAGGGATGGTCGAGCTATTTTCAAAGAAATAGTTCAAATGAAATCCTACACCAGTATTACTGGAGCTAAAATCTCAATCGACGAGCGTGGAGATTCTGAAGGAAATTATACTCTCATTGCTTTCAAAACACTGCCAAAAGACCAACCATTTCATCGGGAAATGATCGAACGCTTTAACTTCACTTGTCCGTACTACATGATCCCGGTCGCCAATTTCCAACCACATTTACAACCAACTGCAGATAATATCACTTATCCTCGAATGCGACTTTTTAGCGGACAGCAAATAGACTGGATTGGAGGAAAGAAACCATCTGATGAACCAAAGTGTGGTTTTGAAGGAGAGAAATGTCACGGACCTAGTCAAGGATACCGTCCAGTTATCACCGCCGGTGTTCTTGGCTTTGTTCTCTTTGTAGTCATATCAGTGGCTGCGAGTCTTTATCGCAAGTGGAAAATTGAACAGGAGATCGAAGGTTTGCTTTGGAAAATTGATGAAAATGAGCTAAAGGTTGAACAACCTTTTGGTGAGCACTCTCAATCAAGAATGAGTCTTGTGAGCGTGGGTTCATTGGGACAAGTTTACTGTGCCACTGCTCTTTACAAAGGAGCACTGGTGAGAGTCAAGGAACTGAAGCTCATGAAAAAACATGTCATCTCCCGACAAACGATGAAGGAAATGCGTTACATGCGAGAAATTGGTCATCCCAACGTGAATTCTTTCCACGGTGCTGTGATTTCCCCAATGAAAATTACACTGGCTTACGACTACTGTGGCAAAGGTTCTTTGTCCGACGTTGTTGAAAATGAAGATATAAGGCTTGACTCCACCTTTATTGCCTCGTTGATTCATGATCTGATCAAAGGTATGATGTACCTTCATGATTCGGACTTGGCAATCCATGGAAATCTCAAAAGTTCCAACTGCGTCGTTACCTCTCGCTGGGTTCTTCAGCTGACTGATTTCGGACTCTCGGAGCTCCGTGCAGCTTCCAACTTGGCCTCCTTGGATCCTGGTGCATCACATGCGTACTACCAAAATATGCTTTGGACTGCTCCGGAGTTATTGAGAGAAAGGGGATTTTCTCAGGGAACACAAAAGGGTGACGTATATTCATTTGCCATAATTTTGTACGAAATTTATGGACGGAAAGGTCCCTTCGGGATGTGCGAGTACGACCCAAAAGAAATAGTAAACAGAATACGTGACTGCAAACAAAATGATCAATTTTTCCGGCCAGACACAACTTTTCTGGAAGAATGTTCTACTCAATGTCCCGAATTCGTAATTACTCTGATGGAGTGATGAAATTGGTTCCATAGCTGGGATATCATGAAAAATGGAGAAAGTTTCTCTGAACCGTTTGATTTCTTGCTCGCAGTGGCTTTCAATGTGAATTTTTTGAAAGTTTTTTTTATCAAAAGAATTATTATAACCCCTGTAGCCAAACTGTTGTGACAATTCAAATTTTAAATATGTATTGTCCAAGATTCAATGCTCAACTCGTATCGTCTACCGTAATTAAAAACCCATATTCCATTTCAAATACAAATTCAAAGGGGCCAAAATATTATTTTCATTTTTCATTGTCGCAGCTATTTTTATGTCCGCTTCATTTACAGTCAGTCAAGCTTTGTTTTACTTATTTACTTTTGTATATTTATTTTTCTTTTCATTCTTTTCAATGATGCAATGAATGCAATCGTCATGTAAATTACAAATCTGACCCGTTTTTTAAAGCCATGTAATGATGCAAGTAAGCAAAATTGTCGTTCTAGAAATTGACACATCGAGTGGAGATGAGCATTTTCCATTTTGTAGTCTTCCTCGCTATGGAACCAATTTTTAAACCAAAATGTTTTTCTTCCTTCAGTAACGGAGAGCCATTAAAAATCCACATTAGTAATGAGTGTAAGGAAATGCTGGACAAAATTGGTGGCTATGTGATTCATGATAGAGGATTAGTTCATTTGAAGGGCAAGGGTAATGTAAGAACTTGGTGGTTAGTGGGTGCGTGTGAAGGTGCAGTTAATCCTCGTCGATCCGATCAGGATTTGAAGCCTCTATTTTGTCGGCCAAGAGGCCTCCAAGCTCTCACCAGTGAGCAGCAAAATTTACGCCGACGTGCCAGTCCAAAGATGCCTGGCAGTGGAAATGTCTCTCGCCAGGGCTCCTTTTGTGCGGGAAGTGGTCAGATTAATAGTCATGCTACACAAAATGCAAACAAAGGAAGTACAAGTTATTTACGCAGGCCCAGTTTTGATCCTGCTTTGCTGTCTTTGTCACTAAAGGCGGCTCAACAACAAATGACAAACGCGGGCAACAACAGTCATGTACAAAACGGTTCGTCGTCGTCGTACCACCGATCACCTAGTCGCGATAGTCCGTTAAGTACACCAAAGCACAAACGTCGGGAAGACAGTCTCGCAGTTAATCTATCTTGTAAGCGAGTTGGAGAATGTTCAGTAACAATAGAACCACCAAGTGATTCGAGCACAGCTCATACGCCAAATAATGTATCTCCTTTAAAAAGTCTAGGCACAGTCCCTTCCTCCAACAGTGCTCATAGTTTAGCACAATCTTCTAGTGACCAAAAATTAAAAGATTTAGTAGGTAGAAAGAAAGTGGTGTTTACACCTCGGATGAAGGCATCTCTTGGGCTAATGAGAGAATGTAGGTCGCTGGATGTGCTGCATAGTCGTGAATCTGCTCCGACAGACACTTTACAGCCTTCAACAAAGATGAGAAAAATTTCCAAGTCTGTGGACATTGACGAGTCACTGCTGTCTGTTTCACCACCATCAACTACTGACAATCAACCGACCAGCACACAGCAACCCAGTGGAAGCAGCCGACCCACGTGTAGTAGCTACCAGGAATATTCGAGAGTAGACCGTTCATCACCGAAATCCCAACGTGCTACAATGCCCCCGTACTATTCTTCCTCATCTGCCTTTCTCAAGAAGAGACCAACGTACAATAAGAACTATCGAAACCAAAAAGGCTTTCAAAATCGAAGTAGTGACTCACTTAGTTGTGACTCGGACGATAAGCATGAAACCGCTTATCTTCTCGATCCCAATTATCCATACGACGGTACGTCGAACCCGGGAGAACCTGAAGAGCATGAAATTGCAAGTGGCGGAGGTGCAGGTCATATCAGTATGAAAGTCAACATACATGAAAATCTTTCAGATGGGCTTGATCTTGAAAAAGAGAGTTCAAGTTCACACTGGCGAAAACTGTCAGATCAAATGGAGCGGGAAAAGAAGGGAAGCACGCTGAAAAAGTGGTTTCAAACAATTTTAAATGGCAACGGAATCGGTAGCTCTGGTAGTGGCTCCAAAAGATGTAGTGTTTCTGGTAGTGTACGTGCTAATTTAAACTCAGAAGAATGCAGGGTTGAAGAAGGTGCTAGTTCAGCTGGACAAAGCCGAAGTGGTGGAACGGACGGAGAAAAGGTCAGCAAATCTCACTCCAAGGGCAAATCTAAATCTGCCGCAACTGCTTCTTCTACCAGTGAGAGTAGATCATGTGATGTACCCCAGCTTTTAAAAAACGCTGAAAGTGTTTTGTAGGCGTAATGAAAAATTGTGATTTGGTTATGAAAAGGCTATTATATTCCTATAAGCGTATAGATAATAATTGTAATTACGCCACACATTTTTTAAATTTTAGACAAAAATTATTTATATTTAAGAAAAAATAACAACGATTTACCTAAAATTTATAAACATTCCGAGTGTATGACTTACTAATATATATATATATATAAAGAGATTATGATTAAATGTGAAAACAACATTCACGTTATCAGGTTCTTCTTTCAACTTATATGACCGGTGCATTGCATAATGACTTTCCTCAATAATACAACTTTTTTTGGTAGTACTTCCCGAAAATCATTTTTTTTTTCAATTGTTGTACTTACTGCTAACCAGTACTCGTATTTATTATTTATGATGATCAAACAGTTGTAGTCTCATTCTATTTATTTTTAAATACCCAAAATATTTTTACCTTTGCGTACTAGTAACTTTAATAAACAATGGTTTCGACTTTTATTTATTAAAGTGAAGGTTGACTTTTTTTTTTAAACCTTTATCACATAGAGAGCTTATATTTCTTTGGATATTAGTTGAGGAGATGGAGCGGAGAGTCGGTTTTAAGAAAGCATTTACTACAACTACAAGTTACAAAAAGTATCCTTATTTTTAATGTTGTAAAAAAATAATACATGCTGTGCTATTTACTTATGGTGCATTATTTTGTTGTAATGATAATGACGAATGCAGAAAGCTAAAAAATGTATACGTACAAAAACTTGCATAATTATTATTATTACCTATTATTAAAATGGTATTGTATTTAAAATATAGCCAAGTATCGTCAATGAAAAATTTTGAAAAAAATATATGTAGTAGTTTGGTGACTATTGGTGGTCACACGGTAATGTTTCAGCAATACTATATATATACATACCTACTATATATTATCATCATCAATTTTTTATAGAAAGTAACGATATTTTATAGACTGTACAACAACAATGCCAGAAGCCGAATTTTATTTTAGTATATATGTAAATCATAACAATATATAAATATACATATGAGTGTGTACAGTTTTTTGCGTAAAGTGTAGCAAATTCTTGTACTGTTAATTATTCATTTTATGCGAAAACTTTGAGTACTAGTACTAAAAAACCTACCGACAAGAAAGCAATTGTTTGTTGTATTCATAGGCGATTTCACTTACGCATAAAAATATATATTGTATATAAATTGATCAAGTTTTGATGTGACATATACTGTTGAATAATTAAATCAATTCTTTAAAAAAACAACACGCACTACAACACACTGAATATGATAACAACTACTTATTTTCACATTCACAGTGGAATCTACTGAAGGCCTATCCAGATCATATCTTGTCGAAACTGACAGAAAGGAAAAAGTAGCAATCTTGTTAAAGGAGTATTCATCCGATTCAAAGGAATTTGAAGCCTTATCTCTAGCTTGGATACAGCTTGTTTCTATTGGTCCAGAAGAAGAAATGTTGTTGAAAGCTACAAACTATGAAGCAAACCTAGGTTCTCCGTGGGGACTTTGACAAAAATAAAAGATTTAAAAAGAGAAAAAAAGGATTTAAAATGTTTGCACAAGACTTCTTGTTATATCATTTTTGAAATAAAAAGTTTGAAATAAAAAAGGTCGTAAAAATTTATATACTTTTATCTATTTCCAAAATAATCCAACAATTAGAATAAGCACTGATGCTCCTTTCGAAAACAGAGCTGAGCGTGTGTCTAGTAGTAGGCATTTGCCATCAGTTTTTATTTCTATATAAAGGTATTATCAATTTCGAAACCAAAATCATAACTTTACATTTTATTTAAATTTCATCGTCAAACGACACTTAATCCGCGGCACTAAATTTAAACCATGCTGGTTATACATATATCAAGTCAAATTATCTATCATCACAAGCACGCGAATTTACAACATTGTAGTTGTTAAAAGGAAAATGTGCATACATAAAAAAGGCATGGTCACTTTATTGAATAAAGAGCATACAACATCATTCTTTTAGAAATTAAAATGATTTATGAAAAACACAATGCTTGCGTTTGCTTCACTCTTCTATGTAAATGAAAAAGGCAAACTATTTCATCTTATTAATTCACAACCTTCTCATATGTCGATTTTAATGTTTCCAACAACATGATTTCACAACAACAAGTACTTTTTATATACCTATGTTTATGGATCTTCATAGCAATAAATATTTTACGAAACAAGTACAGTATATATTCTTCTAAAATTTCTATTTTTTTCTTCCTTTTAAAATATTCGAATCATTCCTACAAAGTAACGTACAACTATCTTTTACATAAATTACAACAGCAAGTTATATAATATTCTTGACACCTGAAATGTAATATTAGTGGTAGTATAATATACTATATTATATCTATATGCATTTAGAGTATGGTATATTATACTATACTACGACAGTAGAGTAATAAATATTGATATTAAATAAAATTAAAATTAATTGTATCATGTTATGTATATTACTACCTATATTCTTAAATTCAAAGAATTTTTTGAGTTTTTTTTACAAATCAGGCGGCGGCATCAGAAATTCCCACCTTGGAGAACTGTATGGTCCTGAGCGAGTAGTAGCTAGAATTAAACCAACTAGCAAAAATAACAAGAGGCATAAAAGAACTTGCATGTTTGCGCGTTGTTGTTCAGTTTTGGTGGGATCTTCTGATGCTGCGGTGTCAATATAGTCTGCCATTGCTTGCAATGCTCTCATTGTAAATCGAAGTACAGCTCGACCTAGCCTTGCACTAGTGGCAAGGAAACTTTCCTCGCTGTCAGTGGCATCGCCTTGTTGAGTTTCCGGTGGGGATATTGGTGCCGATGATATAGATTGTGCAGGGGTTGTTGATGGTGGCGCTGGAGTTAATGTTGGAGTAGTGGAAGACACAGAAATTCCATTTCTTTCCTTCACTACTTGCTTTTGAGCATCTTTCTTCGCAGAATCTGCCTCTGAATTGGTAGATTCTGGAAGCTGATTGGGACTGCTCCTTCCCTGAGAATGAGGTGGTGACCTCATTCCTGAAGTGGTTTGAGGGTGTCCTATAGATCCACGCTCTACAGGAATGGAGAGCTTCACGCTAAGGACATCGCCCTGTGCCACGCTTGTATGTCCAAATGCAATATGCGCATCGGAGCGTCTGGGAGAAGGTGGTGTTTTAGGTACTGAATCTGCTGGGCGCTGACTTTTCTTCAAGGAACTTGAACGAGCTGGAGCTGATGGTGTAGGTGACTGTGACTGCGGAGGCATGTATGAGTATGGTAACGTGTAAGAACCACACACAACATTTTCTTCTTCTGGTTCATCCTCTTCGATTTCCGCTGTTTCTACTTGAGCAGCAGCAGTAGTTGTAGGGGAGCTAGACTGTTGAAATTGGGTGTTGGTGTCAAAAATTTGACGCTCTGTTATTGGAACTTCACTCACTGTTTCAGGTATTTCTGGTGATTCGGATGTAATCTTTGCTGCTGTGGATGAAGATGTCTGATTTAGATTATTTAATTGTTGAGGTTGTCTAGTGGAGGGAATGCTGGTACCCACTGATGCGTCTTTACGCTCTGGTTTAGCTGAAAATATGAAAAAAGCAATACAACGATTGTGCATATGCGTGATTGATATGTGCGTGTGCTAGTTTGGGGGAAAATGTGAGAACGAAAACTAACGCCTTATGTTTCTACTATCCAACCAGTTTTTAAAAAAAAAATCATATCTCATGTATCACCAAGTATGGTACATAGTATATTCATAAAGGATGGTCTATGTAATTTCTTACAATTGTCTTCTGTTTGGGCGGAGTCCGGTAGAAGATTCAACTGCTTGTCCACAATCTTTTCTGCAACATGAGAAGATTTTAAATCGTTAGAGGAATCGACGTTTTCGTTTTCCATCAGATTATTTACAGAATCAAACAAGTCTGGGGGGCATGCACTTTCATTCTCCTTATCTTCCTTTTCCTCTGCTTTCAAACATAACTCTTGTTCCGAGCCAGGTTTAGCCTGGTCAGAACTAAAAAACTGAAAGAAGGATGAGGGCGGAATTGAGGGCATGTCTACGGTATCACTAGAGAGTCTACTGCAATTGACTTCATCAGAATTCAACGACTGTGTCTGAATCCTTGAAACGCACACAGGCCCAGTTGCACTAATTGAGTTCACCTGTGAAGCAACGAGTACAAGTAATTTTAAGCAAAAGTGAAGTGGCAGTGTAGTGTTGTTGTGGCCCAAAAAAATGTAGGTTTTGTAGTAATTTTATTTGGAATGTGTTAAATATAAGTACCCGTACCTCTAGCTGAGATGCTTGTAGATGCTCTACTTTTATTGACTGGGCAACAAGATCGTTCACTCTAAGGAAGTCAACTTCCAACTGTTCTAAATGTAATTTGGTGGGAAAACTAAATGTAGGAAGAGTTGGGTTAGTTGGTAACGAGTCTGCAGTAGTATGTATATTTTTGGGTGGTGGTGGTGGTGGTTGTGACGGTTGTGGTGACGTTTGGAAGGACGAGCTTACATCACCTGCAGTAGTTGTTGAAGGAGCACGTTGTGTTTCTTCTTGTTGGGTCTCCTGACTCTCCAGCCGAGAAGACGCGGTTCTGATCATGCAATTTTCACGCACTTGGCATTACTTTCCCCATATGATAGTTTCATGTTGAAAGCGTAACAGAAAAAATTCATAATAATAATTAGCTTTTTTTACCTGATTCTACCGCTGTCTTCCATTTGAGACTCTTCGGGCAAGCCTATGATAAACTCGTCATCTGGAACTGGGTCAGTTTGACACGCAATATCAACCTCAATTACTCTTGTTGGTGGGGAGGTGAGAACTTCTTCCAGAGGAGCAGCCTCGATGTCTTCAAAGTTTGCGTAATGACGCAGACCAACTGCCTCCTCTATTGAGGTCTGTTCAATTTCACCTAGTGGAGGTGCTGGGGATCTCTGAGGTCGAGGCGGTGGTGGTAGAGGTCTTCCCTGCATTATTCCAATCGCTGTACTAGGTCGTGGCTCATCACCTTCCCTTCTGGAAGGGATCGGTGATCTACTCTCCAGATTATTCCTGGATCCTGATTTACTACGAGGTGGTCTTCTCGGTCTCAATGTGCTGTACGTTCTGTGAGGTCTGGCTGGCGGTGTCTCGTCACTTGATCGTGAAGGGCCTCGCGGCAATGAAAAGAATGCTCCGCTTGGGTCCACGGTTTGTTCACCTCCACTTTGACCAGACTGATTTGTACGTTTTTTCTTCTTTCGTGGAATTGTTTTTGGTAGGTCCCTATCCTTTTGAACAATGGCATATCCGGCTTCATCTACATAATCAGCATTATCCTCATTGCCCGATTCTGGAACTGATGCTGCTGCTGACTGAGTTGGTTCAGAGTACGTTGGAATATTTTCCCCACGGAATTCTCTGCGTTCTTCATCACTTTCCGGAGGAGCACTAGAGCTTTTCCCACTTCCTCTCCGCTTTCTTACGGGAAGTGCTGGCTCGGCGCCTTGAACTTGCTCTTCAAGTTCCCGAAGCCACTCGTTGCCGGCAATGGTATTGTAGTAGAAGGTGGGTGGAGTGGGAGGTCGCATTGGTTGCTTTCTTTTCGTTCGAGTCGGTTTGGTAGGGCCATCATTAATTGGTTCATAACGACCATCATCTTCATACTCTTCTACGATATTAGGCTCTTCCTGTTGCTCCGCATTTTCCTGAGTTTCGTGAACAGCAGTTGTATCTGCATCCTCCAATTCACGATCAAGTTCTGTTAACTTGTCCTTCACAAGTTGCATAGCGTCAGTTTCGTCCAACTCCTCATCCATATCACCGGTAGACCCCCTCACCTCTTCGTTGGAGCCAGAATAATCTCCTTCTTCCTCTGGATTCTCCTTCATAAACTTGGAAACGTAGCCTTGGGGTTGTTTCCGTTTGGGTCGCTCTGGTGGGAAGGTTTGATACATGGAAGGACTTGTACTTTCCTTGTCTTTCCTTGGAGGCTTTCTTGGAGCTCGTTCAGGACGTGATGGTGGGGCAAGAGGAGGTTCCATATCAAAACCAGTAAGAGCATTTGACAGGGATGGTCTAAACGCTTGTCTCAACTCTTCCACCAAAAACCGATTCACTTCTTCCTCATCTTCCCCTTCGGAAATTCCTCGTTCCCGAAGGAAAAACTCGTCAGAATCAATTTCTTCCAATACTCCTGTTCTTCTCACTTGAGCAATAGTTGATGAAGCAAGGGAGGAGCCGGGTGGAGAATCTCTAGAGGAAACATTTCCCGAAAATCTTTCTTCTGATATACCTGGGCTGTGCTGTCTATCATGAGGCGACTCCCAATCCCGTGCACCCGAGCCTAGTAAAGCATTTCTTGTATGCGTTTCTTGTTCGGCCTCTTGAGCATTTTCGTAAAAATGTTCTTGGTCTTCATTGCCAAGCTCTTCGTCACCTTCATCCTGTGACTCATTGCGTCGCTTGAAACGAAAGGTTCGTTTAGGTGGAGCAACAGGCTCGGGTGTAGCCTGTTCCTGCGGTTGTGGTGCTGGCTCCTCAACTGTTTCTATCACCTCTGGAGTCTCTGCTTTGTTTTTCGACGAGTCCTGTTTAGACTTCAGTTCTCCTACAGCTTTTGCACCCAATTTTTGCAAATCCTTCCCAACAACTTTCAAAGTATTCCCAATACCCGATGATGCCTGTGACGCAATACCAATTGACTTGGCGCCAAATCCCTTAAGTTGTGCCCCAATTTTATCCAGCTTTTCCTTAGCTGCTGGTTGCTTTCTCTTTTTTCTTTCTGTGGTCCCCGTAGATGTGGTCGGACCCGCTTCTTCCGGAGCTTGTGCAGTCTCATCTGCAACGGTTGAAGAGGACTGCTGCAGGTTCTCGGAACTTTTCTCAACATCTGCATCTGGTTTAGCTTCAGACTTTACCACAGCTTTAGCCTCTTCTGTAACCGGCGATTCTTTCGGTTGCTCATCTGTTTCTTTTGTTTGTTGCGTATCACCTTCAATGTATTACAATTGTATTTTAAAGCGGATAATAGAACAATGGGTACAAAAACTATGGATACTAAAATCAAACAAGAGGGTCAAATCTAAAGGCATGTCAAAGTGAATAAGGATATTTAAAGCTTGTATCAAAGCGAATGTCGTCAAGTAGTAAATAAATGCTTCAAAGACTGATAAAATGGTGTTGTCTTTTTCAATTTTCGGTGAGTTACCAATGGTGAGTGTCAAATAATATAAGCATGCACATACCTTCGTTATCTGCTATCGCTGATGCAGCATCTTGTTCCTTTTCCTCTTCCTCATCTCCTTTATTGCTGATATCGTCAAGATCTCGAGGTGGACTCTTGCTGGCATCAGCACTTCGACTTCTTCGATGTTTTCGCTGAACTTGACGTCTTGGTGGTGTTCTACTTCTTTTCAACTTATTTTTAAAGTCCTCAACCTGATTGCGTAAACTAGCAATGGGGTTTGGAAGTTGAGATAGCTGAGTTGGAACACCTTTACGATGTCGAATGTACTTTCTTTTTGTGGTTCCCGACGGTGTCACTGGCTGAGGGGCTTCAGCCTCCTCTTCATCCTGCACCGGTCCCTCAGCAGCTTCTGCCTCAGTGGTGTCCATCGGCTGGGTCTCCTCGTCAGCATTCTCTACTGCTTTCTCCTCCTTGTTTGCTTCCTCCTCCGCAGCTCGTTTAGCTTCGGCTTCTTTCCTAGCTTCTTCCTCAACTGCTTTTCTAGCATCCTCTTCAGCCTTCTTAGCTTCTGCTGCTTTTCTAGCTTCTTCTTCTTTAGCAGCTTTTTCGGCAGCTTTTCTCTCCTCCTCTGCTTTCTTTGCCTCTGCCGCTTTTCTTGCCTCCTCTTCTTTTTTCGCTTTCTCTGCAGCTTTTCTCTCTTCTTCTGCCTTTTTAGCTTCAGCACGCTTTTTGGCTTCCTCCTCTTTCTTGGCCTTTTCGGCAGCTTTTCTCGCCTCTTCCTCTGCTTTCTTAGCCTCGGCTGCTTTCCTTGCTTCTTCTTCCTTTGCTGCCTTCTCCGCTGCTTTTCGAGCCTCCTCTTCTTTCTTCGCTTCTGCAGCCTTTTTAGCAGCTTCCTCCTTTTCTTGCTGCTTTCTCTTCTCTTCTTCTGCCTTGGCTTGGCGCTTTTCTTCGGCTTCACGGGCCTTGGCCAACTTTTCCTCTAGTTTTGCTTGTTTCGCTTCCTCGACAGCCTTTTGTTTGGCCAGTTTTTCTTCTGCTTTCTTTCTTTCCTTTTCCTCCTTTTGTTGTTGTTTTGCTGACTTTTCTTCATCCGTAGCCTCTGGATCCTCTGGCTCCTCCTCTGGCAAGTCTGGATCCTTTGCAGAAGCCGCAGCAGTTTCAGTATTTTCATCTGCCGCTTCCTCAGGCGGTTCCTCAGTTTTCTCTACCTGTTCTTCCTTTCCAACATCTCCCTCTTTCATTTCAGCATCTTCTGGAACTTCTTGTTCTCCACCTTCTTCCTGTTCATGCTTAACCTTCCTTCGCTTTCTCGACTTGGTAAATTTTGGGCGTACAGGAATGGCTGATCTTATTCGCTGCTTTACATGATCTGCAGCATCAGCAGCCTTTGACTTTAATATATCAAAAGCTGTCTGCTTTCTTCCAGGGCTGCTACTTCTACTTCGTCGTCCACGAGCCCCACTGCTGGACCCTGCTTCCGGATCTGCTTGTGTTTCACCAGGCACTTCTTGGTCCTCAACATAGTCGTCAGCAGGGGTTTCGTGGGTAATCGTATCAGGGGAAAATCCAACTGACTTTGGTGTGGTGGAACGGGACTCTCCAGATTTACTGCGTATTCCAGCTGTGAAACTTGACCTGGATTGGTGTCCTTCATCTTCAGAGGCATTTTGCCACTCTCGATCACCATCAAATCCCAGATCATGCGGGTCTGGTTTATCCAGTCCGTCCAGTCCTTCGGAAGTAAGAATCTAAAATCAGAACAATTTAAAGTATTAGAATTTCGTTCCCTCAGTTTGTATTTTTGCATTCCTTGTTTGTGGCATATACAAGAATTGAATATTATGCCAATATTCTAAAATGCAGTAAATGAACATGCTGAAATGCTTTCACTTTCTACTGTATCAAACGCATTACATGAACATAGAAAAGGGAAACCGTCTCGTCAGGGATAGATGCAATTACGTTAAATAAAATTCTACATGCTGTTCACATTCTAATAGAATAGTTCACAAACAAAATGCATTGAAAGTGAAAGTAACAAGAAATTCCGCAACCAAACGGGCAATATAAGCATTTTGAGATCATAGCCATATAACTATTTCAAATTTAGGGTTTCAAAGGTAAGTGGGTTCAACCCTCCAAGAGACTTTTTCCCACGCCACCATTCAGTACTTGTAATTTACATTTTGTTTTTAGCTCATTGGCAAAGATCATTAGTTCAGTCTATTACTCTTTTAGACACGTGGTATTATGTAGGCATGCACTTCCTCTCATTAGTATTTAAATAGCTACTATTATTATTATTATCATTATCAAAACGTAGAGTGCCAACTAATTGTAAGCAAAAAATACTAGCTACTCATCCAGTCGTCTCACCTCGATTTCAGGAGGTATTTCGATCATCCTCTCTTCCGCTTGTGGGACTTGCTGTAAATCCTTCGATAAGTAACTATCATTTCCGTATAGTGGGGGTGGATTCACTGGTTCGTAAAGGTTGTCGCTGAAATTCAAATGAGACTTTTATGTACTTCATCTTATTGCAACATGTCAAACAGTTCATTGTACATTGCTTAAAACTATTGAGTTTTTTGAGCATACAACAAGCTATTTTCTAATAGTGTTTTCTCAACACCAAGCATAAGTATGTCATCATCATGTTCGTTGATGCACTATATAAAAAAGACCAGCATGGGCAACGTACTGAAAAACTTAAATGAGTAGACATCTCTCTCTCTCTCACTCACTCTCACTATCTCCCTATCACTCTGTCTCTGTATTTTACTCATTGTACGCCATAGAAAGTGGCTAATAATGCAGCCTTGGGTCTTTTTGAATGTTTATTTATAAAACGAGGTAGAAGCTTGCGAATAAGCATTATTATGACTTTACTAACTTGTAGAAATATTTTCAAATGAACAAATGCACACAGTAGTGGATGGATGAGAGTGAACAGATTTTCAGAACAAACCGACACCGTACAGCGATGACTTCAACATTCGGTAGCATATTGAGTTAAATTCTAAAAAGAACATTCCGATTCTCTGAAACAGAATGTAATGAAGCGTATGTACAAACACTTTATATAAAGGAAATTGCAGCTAATGGGTTTTTAAAACAAGTAACCACTACCACTACTAACATTGAAATTTCTATTTGTACAGAAAATGGTGCCTGTCAAAATTAAGGTTTTAATAACAAAAATTTCCAACTACTTCAATGTATGACTTTTAAAATAAACTTTTTGATCTGTGCACAGAAATTTTTTTTTTTCTGCTATGCGTCAAGCGTTCTTTACAACTTTTACAAAACGCAAATGAGGCATCTAGTATGAGAGTTAATCTTTTATCCTTTCACAGCAGTCTACCGTATTATCTGACTATAAATACTCGGCATAATCTTTTATGGATTATCCTTCCTGTTTCCGCTTCTCTCCATTGTCTCTGCCTTATGGATGCAACATTTACAGACAAGAAAATTTTATTACGCATACACTCATCATTTTCTGAAAGCCCATCTTTCATAATTTGGCAGCGTTTAAAGTCAGATAAGTCACAACTGTTTTTTAAAGTGGTCACTAACTCCCATACTTATACTTCTAATTTAAGCAAATATGTTGCTAATAATAATACAGTTTGTATACATTGGTATTATATTTTTTAAAATTTAACTGCATGAGGAAAAAATGTTCATATTTACAAATACCTTTGCTTCTTCTTCTGCTTTTTCGAAGCCATTATAAATAATAGTAATGATAACTGTTAAATTGTAAAACTATCGAGGAAAATAATTAAACGAGAAACGTACAAAATATACTATGTGTATGTATTTTATTTATTTGATAAATAAATATTGCAGGTCTTTGGAGAACAGGTATTGTGAAAATTGTGTTAACATGTACTACTATATAATTATATATATCACTACTGTTTCAGTTTGGTACTTGGTTTCGTTATTGTATTTAAAGTATCTCTGTAAAACTCCAGCACAAAAAGTGTACCAGCACCGGTTTGGGTCACAATGATATGGTTTGTTGTATACACATCATTTTTACCCGTTTCCAATAGGTTATCTAACACACGATGACCTACAGTTAGGTAATAAAATCACAAGAAAGAAAACTTATCGTGTGGGTAAGAGATAATCTACACGGCGACGGTGGTGGTGACGGTGATGACGGTATGTATTGTACATATCGTTCTCTGCTCAACCTGGACACTGAAATCACCGAAGCCAGGGCACAACGGAGAGAGAGTGACTACAGAGATAAAATTAGATACTGGTTGCAGCTCCCTTTTAGCCTGAGCAGTCACAAAAAGATTTTAACTCGATAATTACATGGGTTTCTGTTTTTTCTTGTTCTTTTTACATTACACAACAGCTCGCTGCCACTACTTTCATTCCCAGTTTCCTATTTCGTTTTATGCAGTTGATTTTCTTTTGAGTAGAGCATAGCACTGCTGTATGGTGATGATTCATAAAAATAAGAGGCGAATTTCGTATTGACTGGCTTCAGTTGAAATAAAATTTCGCATGTGAAAAAGAGTTGCATGGCTGCTTACATTATTATTGTGAGCTAGAATTTGTACATTTTACTTGTCTTGTTATTGTATCGAGATGTTTTTGGGTGTTTGCTGTCTCTTTTTTATCTTTCTTATTTTCTCATATTTTGACTCGTTTACTACTGATATTGTACTGGCAGACAAGTCTTAACGTTGGAGCATGGCAAGGAATGAGTACAATATGCTCATTCGAAAGAACATTTTCGAAACATATTACCTAATCGTATATATTTATTTTCTGATTTTACGCCTAATGCAGATGTGTAAGTTTAAAAAAAGTAGTTTACTGCTACTTTGTATGCATGAGATTTAGAGTAAGTTATTTACAATTTACTGTCCTTAATTTTTAACAAGGTTAGCATGCTTCTGGTGTTACACTATGGAGAATGGCATATTTTTTTAAAAACTTACTCAAGGTAGTCATCGGCGTCAATTTCTTCGTCTTTATCTAAATGCGTCCAGGGGTATCCTCCTTTTTGCCGTTGGCGGCGTACCTCCTCCCATTTGTAAGTTTCTGGGGGCACGGGAGGCCTCCACCATTCTGTGAACATTAACAAAATGTTTACTATGGTTTGATTCCTGCTGACTAATTTTGAGCTTGCTTGTACTAAAAAATTGTTGTTACAGAAACGAAATAAAAACTCTACTATTATTATCTTCATTGTTAAGCTATTCGTATTTCGTTTAATTTTGTTTATCAATTCAAATTAACTACCCTTTTCAACAGAAAAGAATTTAGTGTTAACGATAAGTCATTTTTATTTTCAAATTTTTAGCCTTTTAAATTTTTATTAAATTTTTAAATTAATATTTTCAACATTTGCAAATTCGTTTTAGTTCAGATGTGAAATCATGTCAATGCCAACATCGTTTTAGAAATTATGTAAACCCACTTGTCACTTTATAAATCAAAACCAATATCTTCATACTCAATTTTTAAAATTTGTATACTTCAAACTGTGTCATAAATAATATTGCTCAATGTCAGCGTTCTACTACACACATGCATATTGCATACATAAACATGCCTAAAAGTTTTTATGTCTTAGTCGAATTTTCAATTACACGAAATCAGTTTTATATAACGTATTGAAAAATATATACAATTTTGTAAAGTGTTGAAGCCCTGTCGCGTAGCCAATTACATCACTCACTCATCGTCATCAATGTGAGACAACCTTTCTGAACTGATAAGCAAGTTTGCTCAATTTTTTTTCTATTTTTGTTAAATAATGTAAATATATGTATGTATACGTAGGGCCTTTATTTTTTATACGATAATATTTTTTGGGAACGGCACAATAGCTGGAGACTATTATTATTACATTTATATATATTTTATGCTTGATGTGGTATTTTACGCATGTTCCTCTGTTTTATGGTCATTTCATTTTCAGTCATGTTTATGGTTTCACTACCTCTACCTACATACTTCCTGTATTATTTTTGCACAACCTTCTACAGAGAAAGTCTATTATAATTACTTCTATTTTCAATTTCTTACTGTACTTGAATTCTCAGACAATTGATAGGTTTCATGGTTTCAGTACAGATCACACAGAAAAAAGACAATTGCAATCTGCTCTCCTCTTTTAAAATCGAATACGTATACCAAAAAATGTAGACCAGAAGAACAGGGTATTATATCGCAATGCAAGGTGTGCTTTCGAAATCCTATACTGGCAATAATTATATGATTTCCTGTGGAAAACATAATATAAAATCGAAACACATTATACGACCTATCCTGACTTTTGACTTAGTTGGCACGCGCATCAAGATCGTCTGCCAAAGTTTATTTCTGGCTCGGGAAAGAAATGTTGACAAAGTTTGTAGAGCAGCTAAACTACACCAGTCAGCATAATGCAATGCAAGTGTCGTGTCTACTAATTCTCAAATTTTGCTAATTTAAAATGTGACTCTGCTGGTAAGACTGATGGATGAATGATTTGCAGTTTGCACTAGAATCGACAAATATTATTATGATACAGGATTCTACAAGAAGAAGAAAAAGAGCTTGGGGTTTGACACACAAAAATGTGGTGTAAAGATGCTTCTGACGATGGTAAAGATGGCGGTGCGATACACCACCCAGCCGATACAGTTGCGACAAAATCGTCCCTATAGACATTTCACTTTTTTTCAGCTTCTATTTCTGTTCATGAAATTTTTCAAAGAGAAATAGTTGTACAGGCAAGCACGTACGCCTATCCGTACAAATTAGACTTACAACTCATTAAGCCATAGCACAGAGGTTATTTCCTCGTCCAAATAATTGTTACCGGTCCAATAATGACTTTTGTCTTTAAACATAATTGTCTTTTTGCGGATGAGCATGATAAAAGAAAATAAACTTGAGTGTGTACGGAAACAAAAGAAACTTTTTTGAGGCTTAGTTTTGGTGCGTAGTCTTTTTACATTACGGTAGTTGACCCTATGAAGTATACCTAATAATCATAACAATAATAACAAGTGCATTGAAATACTTTACTTCTTTCTTTTCTGACATTGGAATTTAGTCGCGTATTTTGTTTATTTTGTAGTTGTTGACTTTATATGCATATATATGCTTATGTTTACTCTATCAAAAAATCATAATTATTTTAATATTCCAGTATTTTTATACGGATAGTTTACTTTGTTATCATCAGGTTTACTACACAGTCAGTAAATGAAATAAAACAGCATTTTTCTGTAGTATGGTAGCGGTTTATTCTGTACTATTTTTATATAGAAAGTTCAAAGTTATATCTCTTTACAAATTCGGATCCATGTCCCTGATTTATTACTATTATTATTATTTTACGGTTAATCTATTATCTAGTCCTTGTTAAATTCTAGAAAAATAATAGGGAAAAGCTGACTTGGAGTACTAGGTCGACCTCTTTCAGATTCATCTTCTGCTTCCTGTTCATTTCCGGGTTCCTCCACTTGTATCTCATCCTGCACCTTGTCCTCAGTCCCACACTCTTCCATTTTCTCTGATTCCATTTTGCTGATCTTCTTCTTTTCAGTTCACGTAAAATTCATTAAATTTTCAATAAAAAGTTCCAAGAAAAAAGTCCGTTTTTCTCTAAGGCTTTTCCACAAGAGATACAGTCTCTCAGCTATTTAACTAACCACAAAATACAAAGTACCTACATTAAATAAATAGCAAAGTGAAAAGTTTCCTTTAGATTTTCTCCTGTTGCAGTAACACTTGGTCAACTTCACATTTTACAAAAATACTGTACTATTATGATTTTCACTTGCTGTTATCAGTACAAAGCGATCGTCACTGTTGGTGCATCTATGCACATTTAACAGAAAAAGGCAAAAAAAATCGCGTAGAACAGAATATTGTGAAAGGCACAAAAGCAATCCGTCAGTCTTCATGTATTCATTTTCATTTATTTATTATTTTAAGGCTGGATCAAGGAGAACAGACAGAGAGAAATAGATAGAGAGGTGAACAAAAATTGAAAAAGTTGAGTGTGAAAAGAAACTGACAGTCAACAACATTTAGTGAGCTGCAAGAGTCAACTAGTATCTCCAAATTCGACAGAATGTTGCATTCTCAGCGTTTCCTCATTCTGCAACATGAAAGGTCTTTGTATTGTCGTTAAAAACAACTAATTTCATGAGGGGTTTTTAAAAAAGCACACGGCACTCCTCCACTTGCTCGCGCCGCAAATTAACAATAACTCTAATAAGCTCGTTTTCGTCGTTCACTAACCAAGAATTTGTGATAAAGTAGGTGATTCGTAAAATTACAGTAGTACTACCTACACCACCGCCACCACTACTAGTTCGCAGGAAGATTGGCGATGATGTGCTGCTAAAAGTGTTGAGACGCCAGAGAAGAATACGTACTACTATTACTACTACTATTGCTGCTGCCTCTGCCACTAAAGGCAAAAGCAGAAAGAAGAATGGTATGCCGTAGTATGTAGTAATAGTGGCGATATGCGATTATTATTATATACATATATGTTGTCTTGGTGGGTCGGTCGGGGGAAAAATGCAAAATGCGAGTTGTGCCAGTGAGTTTCTCACAAATCGCTTTTTTTGTAAACGTTTGCAATATTTATTCTCACTGGATCGCACCGCATATAATCTCCACGACGAGTATAAATATTATTAAAATTACATATCAGAATCTGTTGCACCAGATGAAAATTTTTATTTACTTTGATGTACAGCTTGAGTACATTCATATGTGTTGATATTGTTGCCGTGCATGCTTATGCTTGTATGCAAATATGTTACAGATAAAAAAGGTTCTTTTATGCTTGTGGTAAATAATTTTATAGGATATGATGATGATATTATTTAAATGTTTCTTCGGCCTTCCACTAGCAGCAAAATGAAATGAGCATGGGTGATCAGTAAGAATGAGAATGAAGAGAAGATGAGCGCACTGAGAAAATGTGGACGAATATTAGAAAGAAACTTCAGTGACGTCATGTACTTTTTTGCAGTTTTTAAAATAATTTGTGTTATGAAAGACCAAGACTGTTCTTCAGCTGTATATGTACGACCATTGTATTAGTGGTATTTTCAGAAGCAAATATCACCGCCAAACGGTGTATAGCAAGGTAGATGGACTTTTTACTTGCGGCACGGGCTAATTTTGCATTGCAGTCATAATAATAATAGTAGCAGATTACGAGATAACAAATGAAACAGATAATATATAATAATATGTAGCTTGTTTGATTAATATTTCAGTTTTTCTATGAATCTAGAAACGGTGCATACTTACAGTGAAGGACAAATGATAAATAAATAAAATGTATGTATTATATACACATGCCTACATTACATTCAGTTGCAACATGTTATATTCATACAAAAGATGCAGGTGCTGATTGCACAACCGTTTAAAGTAAAAAAATACGGGGAGATTCTGAAAGTGAATAAATTGAGATTTTTGTTGCTTGTATGAGGTTTGCAATTTTTTCAACACCGTTGAGCTGTGCTGTGCCATGCTTATTTATGTAAAAAAGACTTTTTTGTAAGAATGTAGCTGTTTTACAGCCTGTTTAATTCAGGCAACATTGCTATCGTTTGCATTTGCAGCCAGCACTTTATATAAATATGTTTATCGTCCGCTCAAGTATCTGTAAAAACTGTTTGTGCCAAATTTTTAACGACCACATTTATTGATAATAATAATTAGCCTATCATAATAGTATGTATCAATTGCCGTTAATAGCATTCATTTAAATTTGCAATGTAACAGAGTAATGTGAATTGCGTATAATTTGAACAAGCTAACTACTGTACAAATATAATGTAAATGTTGTGTTATTACATATATAATTATTATAATTAAGCACGTTTACACATGGAGATCTGGGGTTACTACAAGCAATATTTTTGTTGACAAATTCTTTTCAGTTTTTGCAGTACTATACGATATATAGAATTTCTTTTTACTTTAAAATCATTTTTTGTTTTTTATCCCTGCAGCTGCTACACTTAATGAAATGACTTTGATCTAGCTTACCCACACAGTCAATTTAGAACTTGATGCCGATGCCGTACATTAAAGACTTGTTGAGTGAAATGCTATGATGAGGGCGAACAAAGCATGTAGTGTAGTAGGTATGCATCAAGATATGTGTCTATGATGCATCAAAGGATTTCAAAGTAGTTTGTACTGCCCCTGCCTGCCTTCCAATTTACTCGCATGAAATGGTAACCCTCTTAGTACGTGTATGTTCGTTCACCTTTTACACATTAATATGTGATTGTTTATGACAGCTGCCACGCTGGACAAGTTTTGAAAATTCTTACTACATCTCACATTGGCCAATGGGTATCAGAAAATAACAGGATCTGCCATATTTCTTTTGTGTAGAGACAGATTTTTTCCCGGAAACAAAAGATTTGCTTCGCCAAATCTTCTTGGGAAGAACAAAGGTAACTGTAATGACAGCTGCCACTGGGTTGAATGTCTATTCGGACTTGCTTTGAAATATATGTGTTTTCTTGTGCTACCCCAATTGCTTATCGGTGTTTACATAAGAAAAAAATGTATTTTTTATAAATCATAAGGAACTTCTCGTTCCGCCTCTTTTGTACATGTGTTTTTGCAAATTTATTATTTTGTAAGGTTCATAATAACATCTCTTCATCATTACAGCTTTTTTCTTAGTACTTCGTTCTGGGTAAATACGAATATGTTTTCGAAAGGGCAGTATCATATAATAATAATACATCCATAAAAATGAAAGTGCATAAATAAGTAGGCAGATACCAGCATCGACAACTTAATCATGCATACTAAAACAATAGACTTACTCACCTCCCCAAAAAAGCAAGGAAACATTAAACTGTTTTATTTGGGATTTTTATTGCTACCCATGAAACCTGTGTGTGTGTGTGTGTGTTTGTGTGGGCAGATTAAGATAATTTCCTTTCTAGATTTAACACTGTTTCTAGAAACTGTTTTTGAGCACTTTAACCCATTTGTTTTACTTTTCAGTTTTTTTATTTTTAAAAAACAGCTTCATATAGATAGATATTTTATTTACATCATATCATCCTGACTTTTTTATGACACAGGAGATTTCGGTCATCTATTTTTACGTTTTTGTGTATTACGCTGCTTATGGTCTCATCCTCATCTCAACTGTCGTCGTAAGTAATGCTTGAAAACGGAACTAATGTGCTTCTCTCTCCTATTTGAAAATGATGAATGATGATGTTGGCACAGTAAACCTATACATTTCCACTGTTATTTTCTTCTCTAAATTTTGCTTTAATAAGTACACAAGCATAATATTGACATTTCCAAATTACCGAATTTCTTCCATGCTAAAAATAGTATACACACACAGCACAACAACTCACCAAAAAACCAGCAGGTTATTATTATTCTTCTTCTTTTTCTTCAAAATAACAAGATGTAAGACAATATCCAAGTTGAAAGTTATTTGAACCCATTTTTACAAGTTGTAACTTTTTATAACGCATGCATATCAATAGATACTTTTATATTTAAACACGAATTGTTTGTAGATTTTGCTAGTTCCATGCTTGTTTCACTTATCCCCACAAATCCGCAATGCACATAATATGCAAAGTATGCGGTATGTATATGATGGACGTTGAATATATATTTTTAGTCTATTGTGACGCATCGTCGTCATATGACGCATTTTCACAAGATCATCCTGATCGGTCTTTTACAAATTCAACTACAGAACTCGGATTGAATATGGTCTATGTTTTTAAAAGAAACGAAAAAATTGTAAGAGGAAACAAGAAAATGTATGCTGACTTTGTCTGAACAAGTACGATATCGATATATGCGTCCACTGCACGTGATTTTTTACATCGTACAGATTAAAATTGTACGCCCACCCAAAAAACTCCCAATTTGGTAAAACCGTATATATTAATAAGAAATGTGCAATGCAATGTAAAAAAATCAAAATAAGACCGTTTGTATCACCTTATAGTTTTCCTAGTCAGTCAGTGATATAATACGTTGTTTCAATAAGAAAGAAATACTTTTTTCTCTGAGAAAAAAAAGTTAAGGTCAATGTTGTTTCTGACAATGAGAGTTTTATGGTTTGCATCGTCGTGATTGTATACCCTGCAATAGCGTGTGCGTGCACAATGTACAGTCATTTTTTTGGAGAATGGCAGTGATCATCATCAAGAAGAAGACTCTATCACTTTAGTGCAATTCATTTTGTTCCTTGCCTTTTTAGACTTTCCTAATTAATACCATTCACTTCTCTTACTTTTTTTGAAAAAAAACTCAAAGATTCAAAGTATTTAAAATACAATTGATTTTGAGTGGGAGATTTACTGAGCACGAAAATACTCAATTTTGTGTACTATGTACAATACAATGTAATGTAAGTAATGTCTTAGTGAAAATAATGATGAAATTGTATGCATTCTACATAAAATGTAAACATTTTATGTACAGGTGTCGTTATAATAGTACAATGGGGGTGTGAAATAGTAACGAGTTTAGCGCTTGTTATTTATTATGTGGACCATTTTTTATGACTGGACATTTAAGTGAGAAGAAGCTTATCTGTAAAGATAAAAGTATAATATGCAATATTACCGTTGCTCACAAAAAGGAAAGATGGAAGGATAGACAATAAAACTGAAACGGTAAACAATGTTTCTAATGGACACTGCGTGCGTACGAATGTTTATAAAGTTAGATACAGTCAGTGCACATAATCAAGAGCATAGTTAATAATAGCGCCATATGTTTTTGAACTTGTAAGCTTTTTGTCTGAAAATTTTGAGAGTAAGAATTTTGAGTGGACGTGTTAGCAGTAAATTGAAATTGAAAAAGCAGCTTTCTCAGGGGTTGGTTGGCCTCGTAGCTACGCTTTGGATGGGATGGGATAAGCCAAGAAGTAAGAAAGTGAGAAGATTAAGGACAAAAGATATTAGGTAACCGTGTGGAGCCACAGGCTTTCTGTGTTAGGTACAGTTTTCACTTGCATTCACTCGCAACGTACTGGTAGAGTAAATCAAAGCGTTGTTGAGAAGTACACCCACCTATATCTATGTATTTCCATTTAAGACTGAGACTGACAGACACAGTTGAAGCTACTCTGCGCAAAATAAGAAAGGCCGCAGGTTAAACATACCATATATAAGTTGCGATCAATTTATTTACAAGACAAGACCATTTTTCCTGGTAATTGTAAAAGTCTTTTTGCTGTTGACTTCATATAAGCGTCCATGAAAGTATAGTTGTTGGTAAATAATTTATTTCCTTAAGAGTATAGTATACAATGAGTGAATACATATGTTATCTAATTTCTTTTTCTCCAATTCATAATTCTCAAGAAATATTAAGTGTGTGAATTGTAAAGCACTACTGGTAATTGAAATATACATCATGGTGGGCTGTCTTCCACACAGGCTTTTTCAATCTCAGCTTTGACGTTTTCACCGACAGCCCAATTCCAGTTTCACGGACGAACACGTGCACACCAACATCCACTGGACTCACTATATACCTAATAAACGATCGTTTCATTTCAATTTTAGCAGTGAATGACGTTGCACACAGGAGAGAAAGAGGCATAATAATATGTCTATTAGGTCGTGTTATAAATAAAATGGTACGTATGGGTAAGTCATATTGTGTAAGACTAATTTCACTGCTTTCTGCTACCTTTAAGCGAGCAAAAAAAAATATATATGCATCTATATATAAGTGTTTCATTCCTTTAGTAGTGGCATATGGAGTGCCTTGAAATTCAGTTTCACTCCTGGTCCTGATCTAAAACGTTCTCTTGACGCTGCTCAAGAAGAAACCTCTAAAATTGGTCCCCTTCCATTTTCACATATCTCTAGTGCATGCATCATCCTCACTTTCTTTCTAGCTCTCTTTCTCTCCCTTTCTCCCTCGTACACACATAATCCTTCCTCTGTTATTGTCAGCACTTGTTCACCCATCACTTGTTCTTTTCCAGCAGCAGCATTATAGCGGTGGTGGTGAGGTTCTCAGTTTTTCTCTACTTACTTCGTCGTCGTTTTCTCCGCCGATGATGCTGCTGGTGAGAGCTGGAAAAAAAGACGAAACCTTAGCGCAATTCAAGTGACTTTTATTCTGTATATTATATTGAGAAGCGAAAGAGAGAAAGAAAGAGAGAGAGAGGTTGCAGTAGCACTTAATGCCGAACATATCCTACCCACTATATATAGTCATGTCATCTACATCGCTTAGCTCTTAAAGGTATGCTCTAATAGAAAAAAATACCAGAAAAAAGAAGACAGAGAGGAGCTCTCTGCCTTCCTGTTCACCATCAGTTAGCAGTTCATTGCGAATTCAGGACTGGTGTTTTTGAGAGCTTAGCACTTTCTTTCTTTCTCTTGCATTCCCTATTCATTCACTCACTCCCTCAGTTCACTTGGTCGTCCTCGTCGTCGAAAGGATCGCTTGCAGCACCATTACAGAAAGCAGACCACTTCCACTTTAATTTGTGGCTTCACTTAGTCTCTTTCTCCCTCTCTCTTCACTCATCTCTCACTCTTTTCTCTTCCCAACACTACTTTTACCTTGCTCATCACTCCGTATTCATTCATTTATTCAGTTTCCACCAGCGTCGACACACAGCATTTTGCTGTTTGCTGCCTCTCCACGTTTCCATTCATTTTTCGCTCTTTCTTCAGTCAAAATAAGAGAAGAAAAAAAATAATAAAAACGTTTTGTTCCCAGTATTTTACTTTCCAGCAAAGTTCTCTTACCCTTTTGCCTCTACTCTGCGTAGAAGAAACATTTTCTCCTCTTTTACACTTTATTTATCATGTGTCTTTACTACAACATACAACTAAACACATAGAAGAATTGCAACTATTTCCTATTTCGACACCGGAACATTCATTCTGTTGACAGCGACTACCATGGCTTAGAAGTAACAATACCGGGGTAAGTAGATATATTTTCTCCTTTCGCTCATTATCAACTCACAACTATCTTCTAGTCTGTATTCTTTTCCTTGACAATTAAGAAAGACCTTTTGTCGGTTTGCTCCGTACGCACATACTTACATACACATTCTGCGCTATTCATTACTGAAAGAGGCTGCTTTCTAAAAGCATTTATAAATCCAATTAGAATGACTCTCTTAAGAAGGTTGAAGGTGTAAACAAAGCACATTCGTCAGCTGAACGTTTCTGCAATAAAATCGATCAAAGACTTTAGGCATTTTCTGAAGAGGCACTCGTGATTGTACGTCCCTGCATCATATACCTATATGCTTTAGACATAAATTATAGGAAAAGTTTCATGCATTTAACGAGCGACCTGTGGATTTCCCTTCTTTTCCCGCAACGTATCCCATGCTATTATTATTGGTTATTGCGGTAGCATCACCCATAAATCTAATCAAACGTACTAATATGGTTATGGGGTTAGAGACTCCTTTGGGGTGGTCCGAGAATTCTATTATGGTGACACCATAATACAGCTTTCTACTAATAAATGTAAAAAATGGGAGTAACCGTTGAAGATGGAATGGTCCAATGGTTTATATACATTTATATTACTACTTATATTGGGGAGTTCACGGATTCTTATTTTTTTCTATTAAAAGTGTTGCTCTCTGTTGACACTATTGTCAAGTGTAGGGAAAATAATCCTTAAAACGTTTAATACTTCCAACAAACAAGCCAACATAATGTTCATAATAAGCATAAGAGACTATTCCAGATATTTTAGGGATTTTTCGAGTGTCTGTCTTTGAATATTTAATTTTTTTTATTTTTGTAAGAAAAAAATAATCCAGCAGTGCTGAGATTCTATCTTTTAGGATCGTATAATAATAATAATCAGTGTTCAAGAGGATTTCCTATGCATAATGCAGTTATTTAACAGCAGTCTGAAAAGAATAGACGGTGAATTTTGCAGGTTGATGTATGTACAAGTCTGGTTTTTATCAATTTCGCTTTGTGAACAGGTGTAGAACTTGAGCGTGCAACACTCTTTTGCTGTAAGTTGGCAGGTTTCAAGTTCATGTGTAACATATGAGCGCATAGAATAGTTTATAACAAACAGATATAGAGAATAGAGGCAAACTTTTATTTCTCGTTTACTCGTACTTGTGACTGTGACGTCATTAATATGTATCATGATCAAAGAAGAACTTGTTGAACTTTGTATTATTAAAGAATACGCAGAACAACTCTGTATCTGTTGTTACAAACTGTACATGCATAAATGGGATTGATTACAAGTTATGGTTGCCAGTCAGCTTCAGTTCCAATTCAAATTTTTGTCCGGATAACTATTTCATTCAAGTCAAGTCAGTAGCTTGACTTGTAATTTCATATTATTTGTACTACTATATAAGCAGTCTAAAACCATGCAATCAAGATAAACTTAAAATGAAAAGGAGAGTAGATTGCCTTCAAAATTACTATTCTATTGCATGCTAGGTTTTTAATTGTCAAAAGATTTTGTATCATATCATTAAATCTTAAAGACCTCTCTACATGATTAAACGTAGCTTTAAATTCTGACAAAATTTAATATAAAAGTTGGTTAAATTAGGCAGTCGTTTTACTAAAATGTTCTGGATTCAATATTCGCATTTTCTGATGTCTCGTGGGCGGTTGGCTTAAAACAGGCGTGTATGTATGTACTACTACAGTCATAACATTTATAGGTATATGTAATTATTCATTTCAAATATTTTTGAAGTCAATTCTTATTCAGTCGGACAGATGAACTTGCAAAGAAAACCAAACAAGACAAAGCATAACTCTTGTTCTGTCCACTAATAATAATTATCACACAATGATAATGACTAATGAAAAACAACACGGTATAAAAGTGAGAAAGGCCCTCACTTCAATGTTCATTACAGACAATATTTATTTTCATCTGAGAAAATTTATTATGACTCATTATTATTACTATTTCGTGAAAGAAGGAAAAGTACGTACGTAATATAGTGCTAACAGTGCACATTATAGGATTATGACAGGAGTACCTACATACACGTACTCGTGCATGGCGAAAATAGAACGGCAGAAATGGTGGGCTGATTCCTTTTCTCTTGTCGGTCGACTCCATCCGCATTTCAAACCTCTTTTATATTATTTCTAAAACAGCACATATCATGTATATACTGCACAAGCAGATCAAAAAAAGTTTTGTTCGCCATCAACGCCACCACTACCACCACTCACAACAACAATACTTAAAATCAAGCTGTATGGCATCTATTTGATGGTTTCCTTGTTGTGGTGAGAACGCGTTTATATTGTATGTTCATACTACATACAACAACGACAACGACAAAACGAACCAACAACTATAAATTGAAAGCATGAATACCATCATCATCACCGTCATCTAACTAAACATATTTTTTTACGTCCAAACGAAAAAAAAGAAATTTTCTATACCTACCATCTTCATCAAGCCTCTTTTGTTCACGTCGCTTGCTGGAGTCATTTCAGATATGCCTGGCATTTAATTTTCTTGCTTCGTAATGGCACTGACACTTGAGAACTATTATGTGCTTGTTCATCTCTCTGGTCTCATCTTCAATCCTCCACGAATATTTCCGTTTTACCTACATCTCAATTGAATTTTTTTTCCTCACACATGTTCAGCCACACAAAGACACGCTCCGACTATCTGTTGTAGTAAAGTAATAGTACATTAATACCGCATAGTTCAGTTGACGCTCGTATAAATGATAAGAATAGTAGTTTAAGAGCGTCACTTTATTTTCCCCCTTTTCTTCTTCTTCTTCTAGTTTTTTTTACTTATTTTCTATTTATTTCACGACGAGAGAGAGTTTTACTTGTCCTGGAGAAGAAACGATGATGATGCAAAGATGATGGTGGTGATGGCATAAAAGAAAGGATGCAGATTCCTGATTACGTGTGTGGAGGGAGGAGGCGTCCGTTACAATACTTCAACTTCCAGATCACTTCCATTTACTTTATTTCCTCGCGTGCTAGTATTTATGCCTTCTCGTCTCTACCACCACACAAATATTTTAGTGGGCCGCTACTGCTGCCGCTGCTGTCGCCTTAACTTTGCATTTTCATAGTCCATGTAGGTACCACCACTAGTGAGTCTTTTGTTCAAAATTGAGCGTATTCTCGGAATACTTTTTTTGTGCTTTACTATTAATGGGAGATTCGACATAATATGTAATATAACAAGGTTCTTTGGAGATATCTTAAATAGGCTATAAATGCCTCGAGGAAAGAGATGAATATTCCTTTATTGTATTTTAAACAAAATTACGGCCTTGTTGATCACAACGAGCGTATTTTTTGAATAGAGTCAAACTTCAAACCCGAAATTGCTTTTCATGTCAGATAAAATGAATTTGGTCTTCGGGTTTTGAGATTACTTTAACGAACCAGACAATGATGATGATACCAAAATAATACAGCAGTTCTGAACAATGCGTTTAGTAGTGCAGCACTGCTGATATGCAAGTTTTAAGAATATTTAAATAAAGATCTTTTTTAAAAGCTAAATTGGTTTCAAATTTTAGTCATTTTCAAAAGTCAAAGGCTTACTATATATATATACTTATCTATATATATACTTTTTCCTTGCTAAAATATAATGCCAAATTTCTCATGTCAATTATGAAAGCCTCTATGAATTATATTTCAGAGTAAAAGACCAAGTTGAACATTTATTTATTTTTCTTTAAAAAAGCTGAATACTTTAACTATATCTCAGTTTAGTAAAACTGATTACTAAATAACGTTGATTGCTTATGACATACCTTACAAATTCAATATACAACTACTAGCAAATCGCATTTTTTGCAAGGTTGTCTTTGAACAGTATACTATAGGCACTGAAAAAACTGAGTGCTTTTTGCTTAGAATTTCATGTCATATGCTTTCATGAAATGCACACAACTATTTTTTTACTCCCAATATTTACATGAAGAAAAGAACCGGCTGTTTGATTCGTAGTATTCTGGTTTAACATTCCTCCGCTGACATTCAACGTGGAAAGAGAGTTTTTTCCATCAATGTTGCGTATACCATTTACCACCAATAGCATAATGTATTTATAGTTGTGTGTGTATAAATTGTTTTTCTACTTCCCGAAACTTTATCAGCCTCTCTATAAGTGCTCACTGGAAAATGTGTGCTACTACTCTCCCACCCACAGCATTTATTTACAATGGTGGGCTGGTGTAAAGAAACAGAGGGCAACAACAGCGTGTAAACATCTTGAAGAAAGACAAAAACATGACGCCTACATAATTCTGTGGATCACATATACATATAAATATGTATATATTGTGATTATGGCATTTTGAATGATGAAAATGAAAATACATTAAAGGAAAAACATTAAGACGATAAACAATACACACTTGCCAAAACACACTCTGTCAAAGTAAACTCCAAGTCATGTTCGATGAAATGGAGAATGAAGCAGCCAATCGACATAATATATTTATTATTATTATTATCATTTCTGTTTTTTTAAGAAAATATTTAGGCTTGTTTGAATTTATCATGCCCCGTTGGCTGACTGGCTGAATATTTTTTTATCATGTTCCCATACCTCTCGTTCTCATGCGAAATAAACAGGTTTCTATAGAATCACAAGTGCATTAAGTACCATATACAAACATATTACATATGAAGTCGTAGCTTTTAGCATTGTTGTTAATGATTTCCAGTCGTAGAGCCAACAAAAGAGTAAAAGACAAGTACAGAGGACAGAGAGGAAAAGCAATATATAACATGTTATTTTCCCTCTGTGCTATTTATATATAGTCAAGTGCAAGAATGTTGGTGGTACTGACGGTGGTGGTGGTGGTGGTGCTCTTGTGTAGTCTTGGAGATGACATGATCTTGAGATTTGGACAAGTTTGATTAGTTTTTCATCACGTAGGGAGAAAAGAAGGCAGTTCTTCATATATTTGTCTTGTTCGTTGTCACCGAATTTATATAAAGTACACCAATGCTGTATATTTTGCCGTTTATTCAGAAAGATGATTTTCGTCTGTAAACGAAATCTTTGTGGAGGAAGGAAGTACACACCCGTCACCATCAATGCACAACTATTTCCCATTTCAGACCTCCTACTGTCAATGTTATGATGATTCTATAGATGTTCCCATCACAAAGAAACCATTATGAACGTTATATCTACAATTTTGTTTGTTGAAGTGCACATAACCCCTATTTGCACAGGTCGAGTAGCAGTAAAAATCAGCAAGACGGATAACGACAAGTCAGTATTACAAATAATGATGATCTGTTTGTACAAGCACTCTCTAGTTTTCCCCCGGTGTGTGAGCAGATTGAGATAAAATCTCACAATTGCATATCTTGTATGTCACCTTTAGGCTTGATTTCACCCAAAAGACTTTTTTTCATCCTTAAGGTTGTAAGCGCTTTGGTACGGATTAGAATGGTGTGTTGTATAGATATTTATTTATTTATTTTTACATGTTAACCACCTACAACTGATTAGAAAAGCAATTGAAAACGCAATATTTTTTATTGTACTTATGCCTTGGTACACAGTATTCAGAAAATATCCTCGAGTATGGACATAATCTTTTTGAACAATATTCTTGTTCTCAATCTTTTAAAAGAAGGTACGGAGAAGTTTATTATGATATTTAGGTATAAAGGCTGATAATATGTAAGTAACCAGACAAATTCTAGGTGCATGTGTGTATTTGTTAATTCAGAATCGAGTACGTTTCGCATTGCTTGCCTACGTGTTTACCATGCGCCGGATACAAGAAAGACTAGAGTACAGGTCCCTTGAGTGATTTCGTTCTTTCTTTGGGAACTATAATCCCTTTTTTATTAATTCATCAGCGGATAAGAGTAAATGATAATGGTGCCCGTATCACAATGTGCTCATTGATCCGCTTCAATAGAAAAACGGATATTGTTATTTCTGCCTTCGGTCACTCACTACATCTTCCATACAATACGTCAATACGACTATGGTTCTTTTTGTATATGGCTACATATATTGTGACTGTTTATGATTTTGTACAACCTAAGAAGGGGTGCTTGAACTTCAATAAATATGTCCATACGTACCAATTTTATTTGCTACGCTCCAGAAACTTTCTCCGCTAGTACTCTTGAGGACGGTTAAAAAGACAAGATGTTTATTAAAATCTCAAGTTTTCGTAAACTTTCTCTAGTATTTTCATAAGAAAAACGAAAAATGTGTATACAAGTCCTCAAAATCACTGCTTTAAGGTAAAGCCGGATTACAATCTGAAATCTATATTTATCTTCGTTGTGATAGGGACACACAAATATTTACCCAATATGGATGCAAATTTTTATAGACAGGCTACTCTCATGGGGACTTCAACCCAATTATGTCCTATGCTTGCAAAAAAACTTGTTTACGAGACCAAAGTACTTGTGCATATTGTTGATTTTGCTGAATGTGGTGTGGATTTATTCGATACATGGGATTAAATGAAAAGGTCTTTACAAAGTAGATAAATGTATGTATTTAGTATATTTACATCTCCAAATGATTTCTTATTTTTTTAAAGAGTGCGGAGAAGGATGATAGAGGTGGGCTGACCAACAGGTTTGTAGTGGTATTACCACACAAGAAAGGAGATGACGGCGGTTAGCGATGTTATTTCAGGGTGGCCTTGTGCCTCCTGGTTTTCCGGTTGCAGAGAGTCTCGAAAAATCGTGTTGATTATAGTTGCCATCGCACTTCTCCTGGACAACATGCTTCTCACAACTGTCGGTAAGTTGCTTTAAAATTTTTTAACAATATTTACTACTTGAAAAGGTGTAGCAAATGTATTCTTTTAACTAAAACTATTTTTCAACTTAAAATATATTTGCATTTTCAACTTGCATTTAAAAAAATACATACAAATTTAATGTTCATTTTATAAGAAAACTGCCAATGATAAAAAATATTTGTAGCTAAATCTTTTGATACATTACCAGTAATCAACTCTTCTACCTCCACGTTAAAAAGTTGATTGTAACAGTTTGTGTATGTAGATATTTTTGAAGGTTCATTCGTTTTATTTACTGTTAAATACGTAAGCAGCATTCCCCAAGCATATTCAATAGCTTCACATTTTTTTTGCTTCCGCAACAAGTAACAACAACAAGGGTGCATACTGCATGTATACGTATATATACACACACACATATATATATACCACACATATGGCCATGTGAAATGATGAAGAGTGATTTCTTTTCACGTAAGACTTTGTTTGGCAAACCCCTTGCAGATATTTTCATTCCAATAAAGTCCATTAGTGGCTTAAGCTTAAGAGAGTGAACAGCAGCAGTGAGTGAGTGAGTCAGAGAGACTCCAACGAGTGAAGAATAGCAAATGAACACGGATCTTTCATCTTCTTAAAATGCACTGAAACTTTTACTTCACACATACTCTCACATATACACATATATAAAAGCAACTAGACACAACCAAGTGTAGCGCATTTATCATCCAACAACCAAATGGCCGTCTGCTCTTTAACAGATGAATCTTACTACGTACCTATAAGCATGGTTTTCCCCCTGCCATAATGTTGAGATTGATACTCGTGGCCGTATGTATGCCCTGCTCGTACGTGAAATTTGTTTTCTCTCTATAGTTTTATGAGCTTAGAAACCTGCTATTATTATTATTACTACAACTACAACTGCTACTACTAGTGCCTCATATTCACACGAATGAACTTTCCTTTCACTATTACTATTATTATTATTTAAAGTCTATATCATTTCTGGTCTCCCTCTCCACTCCGTTTTTGCATGTTCCCCCACGACACTGTTGATTTTATACGGAGAAAGTGGAGTAAGGAAATTGTCTTCCCTTACCTATCTCAGTATGCCCCAAATATATCATCCACTCGCCTCACGATGACGAAATAGGGTTAACCTTATCCCTTCCTCCTCGAAATCCTGTTTTACTTAGCAGCAGCAGCAGGCAAGTAGCAGCATGTGAGAAGAAGGAGAGAACGTATTGCACGTCAAAAGAAAACTCATTTTGGACACAAGAAAAGGGGAGATGCAACGATAAAAAAGAACAACTATATACCGAGTAGCGGAAAATGTAAAAGTGAGAGGAAAGCAGTCTTTTTACCAGAGAGACTAGTTGAGAGGGGAAAAATGATGCATGAACCGTATAAAAAGGTATAGAAAGGTATAACATATTGGGTTTCATATGAAAAAGGACAAAAGGGAAGAAACAGATGAATAATGCTATATATATATTTATTATGATCGATGGGCTCATGGGTCGTAAAAGGAATTGAGAGATACATACCAGCACTATTCCACCCTGTTTGACATCATCATCATATTACTTATTATTATTACTACTACTACAACTACTATTTTTTTGTAACTACGACGGTCCTCTTATATACATTATATACATATGCTTCTTGGTTTTGGTCCTATTTTTTTCTTCTTCTTCGTATACATATTACACTACTGGATAGTTTTTACGTTGCAGCAACGGTCTTTTTCCTGTCTTTGACTGCTTAGGTACTTTTGTTGTCGGCAAAAGATGTTCCCATGTTGCATGGGAAGAAAGAAAGTAAGAGAATTATTCGCTGGATAAAGTATCAATCAGAGTGAGTCAAGAGTCACGTTCCCTAGAAAATTGGAAAGGATAACTTGATGATGATAAAAAAAAGACTTTCTAACTCATGTCGTTACATTTTGTATTAGAATATTTTCTCCGGAGATTTAATCTTGTGCGCTTATTCCAGTCTGAAGAGTGAAGCAGCAGTCAGTAAAATCACTTCGCTGAGGCCTTTCATTGCATTAATGACACAATTTCCTTTGGAATTTGCTGGCTTATATTTTTTTCTAAAATGTATGCTTTCTTTTGTCGGGGCGATATGAGAAAATGAATGAAATTACAAGAGCTCAGGAAGCTGTTCAGATGTAATATAATTGTAAAAGCTGTACAACCAGATACGCATGCATAGGAATGTATATGTTTAAGCGTAACGCATATAAATTACATCTGCTGGTGGTTGAAAAGACTCTTTGCAATATATCGAGCAGAAGCAGTCAACAGGTTTTCTGGCTACTTATGTTCTCCGCTTCAGCTTTCACTTGGTGTGGTGGAAACCATTGGTTAATTAAGCTGATCCTTGATGTGATGCATCAACAAACCGAATACTAATCTAGACAAAACAGAAAGCTCGTCTCCATCTCTTTTACATGGGAACTTTATTTGAAAGAGTATTCAAATGTTCGGATTTTCGTAGAATAAACTACTGGAAATGAAGAAGATTGCGAAACTTTTCCTGTCAGTCTCTTTCCAGTCTACTGACTGCATCATTGCTAATGTAATTCAAATCTAATACAACATGAGAAATCATTACTGCTACACTCATATGCTCTTCCATCATTAGTTCAGTAGTGGAATTACATATTTTATTATTGATTATTTTAGAATCATTGCGTTGACAAAGTTGTAGTGTTGTCAAAAGTTTGAAATAACTCTGAAATGTACAAGAAATGTAGATAAATGTAAAGAAACTACCTACATTACATGTGTCTAAAGTACAAGCTTCTCTTTTTCTCCCCTGACTGCGTTTCTGTAGTATTTACCTAGTTATATGTTATTGGTCTTCTGTTTCTGATTTCTTGCCTTTTTTGGATGTAGAATGGAATGAAAAGCGCTGAATATCCCAAAATAAAACGTTGAATAAGCAGGATTCCTAGTCTGAAACTCTTTTGTTGTTGGACTCTATTTCGTCGTCTCTTCTTTACACTGTCTCAGCACGTTATTTTCTGTTAAAGGTTGATGCTCAATGAAACGGTAGAATATAAAATCTTTGTATGACAATACACTAGTAAATTATGGATCGGTTGTGCACTCACTTTTGCTCTAGAAAAGAATGTGACAATGTGAATGTTTATACCTTGTTTGTGGATTGACATATGAGTTTATATGAGTTTTCTCATTTTCCCCAAAGCTCTGATTGTAGCAGTATAAACTGTGAAAGTGACCCCTTCATTAAAAGTTGAATTTTAAATGAGGATATTCAGGTTAACCATTGAAAAGCACTTTGCGGCACTGTATAATAATAAATATGTTCAATCGTTGCCATAATATGGGTAGCTATTGCAATACAAAAGGATGTTTGACTTGAACCGGAAATATAGGTTTCTAAGCAATCATTTTTATTGTAACTGGTCGTAACGCTCGCCACCTTTCCAAATAAAAATGGAGACAGACAGAATTGGAAAAGAGGGAAAAGATTCCACACGGCCTTTTTCTACAACATTGGAGTCGTTGAGGTGTGAGTAAAATAATGCATGTATTTATGGAATGTTAGTTGTGATTTCTAGAAAATAAATTCGTATAATGGCATCACGTTATCACTTGCAAGTATCCACTATACCAGTTCACTTTTGCGGGGATATTTATAGGAGTAGCTCTAGTAGTAGTGAGACAAGCAATATGTTCAACTGTAACAAGAGTAACTGAATGGCAAATCGATAAAATTTATTGTAGTGTGCTGAATTGATGACGAGGAATCCCATGAAATGAAAGTAGTAAGCATGAGGTAAAAACGAAAACTACACACAAGCCCTACTTCACACATCATATGCACTTTTTACTTCGAATAAGAAAGATCGAGAGAGAGAGAGGGGATCGTTAACGCTGTATGTATGAAAAAAGACGAAGAGTTTCTTTTGAAATAAAAGTAAGGTACCGATTGAGAAACGACGAAGAGAAATCAGTGTTATCCTGTCCTACTGATATAAAAGTAGATATAAAGTGTACATTGAACTTGGATAAAATATATGGACATATAGTATTAGTATTAGAGTAAATGGAGAACACCAATGTCAAAAGTTATTTAGCTTCGGTATATTATGATACTTGCACGGACAAGTTACAGTAGATCACAAGGGCCCATTTATTACTAAAAAAGGAATAGTAGCTAGGCTTTTAAACCTTCTTGGTGTTGTTCTTATTTTGCCAACTTTCTCGGTTTCTTGTACCTGCCAATAATAACATAGCATCCGGGTATACCTGTTTATCAACTGTCGGAAAAAAGGAGGCAATAACGGAATGTCTATATATAGTTCTCTCTAGACGAGAACAATTTTGTGGATAAATATCTTTTGTGATAAGTTTTAGCAAATGAGGAGGGGTAAAATTTTTTTTAAACGAATAGCATTAAATGTGAAAAGCTCATCATGACTGCTTTTCATCGCCCATTACACTTGCACATTACATTCCCATAATATTTTTAGCAAAGTTTTGATACATTAGACTGTATTTAGAAATGAGGTGGCAGTGCGTGATTCAAGTTGTTTTTTAACAGAAACAGAAATTGTTATGCAGACAGACATTGTGCTTAGGTACTACTGTGATGAATCATCATTTCAGTAAAACAAGCCAGACAGAAAACACTGTCGTCTCGGCATTGTTTGCTTTGTTCACTCATTCTGATGATTGCAATAGATTTCTACGATAGTCAGGAATTACCCAAGTTAAAAAGGGAAAGACAAGTTTAAAAGTGGCTGTGTAATCCAATCCAATAATCCAACAACGCATGAAAATCCCTAGTGTAACTGGTAAGTCAAAGGCAAACAAGCTAAACACGCATGAATAAATATTTCCCTTGTCAACATTTACAATACAAATATTGCAATGTACACACACACACATTACACCCATGAACTACGTAGCTAATGCCTAAACCTGTGATACGTTTTTAAATCCCAAAATATCAACAGCATAGCATAATAGAACATCACACATAAAGTAGACAATTAATGTTACAGTGGTGACAATGCCAATAATAAAGATTGTCGTACGTAGTCGCGTCGCATTCCTTAACAATATCCTTGGAGGTTTATATGCAGTCTCTTTCTTTCTCTACGCTTGTATGTATGTACATGTAGCTCACGAAAAAAAGGTACAAAAGTAACGAGCTTCCATGCAAGTGGTGCAGTTTTATTTACTAAAAGAGATAAAAAGTGTGGGCAGTCAAGAAGCTACAAACACATGGCACTGGCTTTTCATCAGCAAAACTATAAATTGCACTTTTACGGTTTGTATTTTTTATTATCAGATGAATACGAGCATGTCTGTAGTTATAGGACTTATACCAGATAGTAAGTAGCATTAGCAATGCAACAGAAGATGGATAGCAACGCATGAATTCCTCGAGAGAAGATAGTGGAAAACTAATGCTTCCAAAGAATAGATGCCATTTTTTTCTGACTCTTGGTATAATTTTTACTACTTACCAATAACTTAAGTATGTGTGTATACATGTGTTGCTCAAGTGCCTTCTTTTGCTATTTGCTGCTTACATTTTTTTGCCAGCCACCTCACTTGTTCTCCGATAAAATACAACAATAATAAAATGCGAAAGGAGAAAAGACGAGAGAATTCAGTGCTGACGATGGCGATGATGATGGTAAAAAAGAGTAGCCGTACGTAAACGTAACGCGTACAGCGAATACAATATAAGTGCCTTTGACTATTCGCTTATTGTCTATATAGTAGTAACCTGTGTGGTGGGGAGAGAAGAAATGCTCATTCCTACCTCTTTCATATTACTACTATTAGAGTGTACTGTGATTGTGCATAGCTTGCTTACCCTCAAGGTAATGGAAAAGTTAATAAATGGCTGGAATACAAAAGACAGCAACCTCATTTAGAAGAAAGAGCATCTGCTTCCGCCTGCTCAATGGAACATATAGACAGACGTACTTAAATGTAATTACTTCTGGTTTTTGAAGTATAGAGACGAGCAGCAGCGTCTCAAGAATTGTAGTACTGGTTGAAGAGGAGGAAAAAAGGGGAAAGCAAGGCGGCAGCAGTTTATAAAATCCATTACACGAATTATTATAAGGTGGTGGTGGTGGTGGTAGAGTTGGCGGCAGCGGCAATTGCTAACAGTGAAAAAAAATAACCAAGGTCTCTTCCTCTACTTGCTCATCATTCAGGCAGTCAGGTCCCAACAAGTACGTGGAGAAATTTGGAGGAAAGAGTTTTTATTTATTATGCATGCATTTTGCTATCTGCATATTTTGGAAATGTCCTTATGTACTACCTTCAAGTCAAGATATTGGCTACGGTGAATACTCTGCTGGTGTTTAATGCGCGGGTATATGGAGAGAATAGCTTATTAGACGTTTGAAATTCAACTGAAAACAATCAGTTATGTAGGTTTTTGACCCTTTGTGTCAAAGGTGTACCGTTCAAGTGTGGGCACAGCAGCTCATGTAGAGACTACACACTAAACGCTCTGTACGTATATCAAATTTTTTTGATACTGCATTAATGAATTTAATTAGTACAAGTGTCATGTGTCCTCCGCGTTCTACTGGTTCACGCTGGTGAATACTCATAATTAGATTACAACAACCACGTCAGATCTGATATTTTCGCTGTACACTGTACAAGTGATGGGGCTGTTATTGCTAAAAACAACTATGTACGACCACCATCCTTTTTGTGAGCAATAGACCTATACAAGAATATTACATTATGTGGCTTGTACAATCAGACAACATACACAAGAGATGTTTTGCAAGCTCTCTACACTCTACTGTCTTTTAGGAAAAACCATTTATTAACGTTTATGTGAGCTGAGTGAGCTGGACATAATTTATTTATTCAGTTTGATAAAAAAATATATAATATCATTTTAAATCAAGCGGAACGAGGTCAAATGAGAGTTCAGGAAATAGTCAAGGATATAATAAATGAAGTTCGAACTGGGAACAAATTCAATCAATTTTCTCTTTAGTGAGCACTTACAATTAGTTAGATCCATAACGCAGATAGTATTACCAACGGAGATAGCGCATCTAAACTTTGCAATATTTGACAATACAGCAATATGTCGTCTGAATAGAAAGATCAAGTATTGAATTCAGTCTAGAAAGCATTTTGAACGACTAATAATGCATATACATTCACTGTACTCTTGTTGTACAGTAAAATTTAAACTTTCACCATTTCTTTTGCCTTATAGAAATGTTTTAAAAATCAGTATTCAATACATATATGACCACTTAACCAATATAATGGAGACTACATAAAACCGTTATATCATGAAAATGAAAGCATCGTCGGAACTTAGAATGCTTTTAAACTTCAAAAAATTTTTTTACAGTTGATCACATCAGAAAGCTTTTAGGTGATCCTTTTATTCATTGTACAAAATAAATGCTGCTAATCTGTAATCTTGTTATTGAAATTAGCTCAATTAGGGCTTAGTTTCAGACTTTTACCCGTGGTACTGTACACCATTCTCAAAAAGCTTTTACGCTCTCTCTTTGATTAAGAAATCGGGGAAAATATAAGCATAGGTACATATAAAGCAACTCATGTTGAGAGCATAAGACACACACTCGTAATTTATCTTGATCGACTCAATTATCTTTTACTTACTATTAGCGACTTTCACCAATGCACACGGAGCCTTGCAACCCAGTCACTAGTTTCTTAAAACAACGAGCGAGCATGATGCTGATAGATAGAGTGAGCTCAAGAGACAGGACGGAACTTGAAACCGAATGAATCTCTACGAACTGTGAAAAGTTTAGAAGGGAAAAGAATGGAAAACAAACGAACCTTTTATTTCGTTGAACTAGAAAATATTATTGTAGGCAACTAAAAGTATCTTATAAGATGATGATGGAACGAGAACTGAAGAAAACTTCAATTTCATGCACCACGATTAGTGTGTGTGTGTGTGTGTGTGTATGTTCTAGGAATGGTCGTGACATGTGCCCGACATCCGCCTCCCTATTTTGTTTCTTCCTATTTCTTCCCTTCGTCATGTTTGCATAGATACCTGAAAGTTCTGGAGGCGAAAGGAAGAAAGTTGAATCAGGATAATGCACAACATCATGTTTTGCTTTGCTACGTATCGCCTTTGAACTCACCATTTCATCCAGTCGTCGTTCCCGTGACTCGCACTCAAGTGCTGCTCGCCGTTTTCAAGTCGATAGGGAGAAGAGCAAACTTTTGTCAATAATGCGTTGCTTGAACAGACTCGTCTTTACATCAACACATTGTTAAAAACCTTTGATATTCCACTGTTTTTTTCAATATAAGAATATAGGTACCTACACATATCAAACAATATCGTACAATTTTTACTCATAATTTCTACGAAAAACTGCACCAAAATATATGCTACCGGACAAGTAATATCTGAAATCAACTTTCTCTCATCATCTTCATCGTACCTCCTTGATTAAATTTTCTCCTCGTACGCTTGGGTTCAAACCTCAAAGGCCAAAATTAATGTTTTGTTTCGCACGTACTTTACTAACAAAGTTAGTACTGAGCATATTATTTTTTAACCGATGGAGTCTAACAGCACCATAAACTATGAGTATATCGTTTATTGGCTACACACTGGGCATTTAGTATATGAAAGGTCACAGAATTTGTTAAAAAATTGTAACAAATATTGAAATTTGTAAATTTGTGGTTTTGATATTTTTGTTATTTTATTCGACAAATATTTGGGCACTTGGATGCATAATAGCATTCACACGATAAGTTTGAATAGAAGAAAGTAGTTTTAGTTGTCATGTAACATTTAAAAATTTGTAACAGATCAATTATTCATTGATTTTACTTCAAAATCTGTTACAATAGTACGTACAATGTATGTATATAGTGTACAATACAGTTTTATCATATCAGCTTTCATTGAAAGATATTAAAAAACCAATTTCGCATGGCTAAAATGTGCTTTCACTTTGTCTTCTGCTTCAGTACCCATTATCCCAGAATTCTTATACACCATACGTCACCCAGGAGGTACGGCTTTTGACGCTAGGAACGACTCCGAGCTGACGCCTACGGGAACTTCTACTTCCGTAAATACAACTTTCATCGCTGATGCGTCTGCTAATTCAACCATAGCTGGTAAGCCTTTCTTAAAACTGTTTACACGAATATCCTGATGATAAAAATGACGAAATTTTCGCGGAACGGAAGTTAGTATTTTTGAAAGACTGCCTCTTTTCAACTTTCAAAAAAGCATTCTATTTCCAGTCTTTCCGCAGAGTTGTTCTACTTACTATTTGTGTACGATTCTCGGCAATTTGTATACCTCGTCGATAGTTATAAATAAAACCATTAACAGCTATAAAAGAAATACTTTTACAGTAATCGATACTCATTGCAAATATGTACTGTCAGAAAAATGTGCAGTGTGTGGGCACTTGCTGCCTATTTACTATGTAGGTATTTATATTTTTCATAATAACTGTTGTTTGTTTTCTGAATGAAGAAACCTTAAGCAACCGGGAAAAGCAAATGAAAATAGACAAACACAAAGATCTGACAGAGGAAAATGTCGAAGTTGGGATTATGTTTGCTTCCAAGGCATTTGTTCAGCTGTTGGCTAATCCATTTGTAGGCCCTTTGACAAATCGGTAAGTGTCACAAACAATCAATCGATCTCTTCTAGTTTAGTACTATTTGAATTGGTTGGGAACTACGTACAAGGATGTTGTAGGCACAAAGTGTCGTTTTTATCAACGTACCCCATTCCCATGTTCCTGTATGTTCTATTATTGACTCTAGCAATTTACTTTGTGGAAACTACATTACAGCGTATATTTAGAATGAAAACTTTTACATTTTTGAATTTATAAAGTGCAAGCACAAGTTATACAATTTTAAAACGCTTCAAATAATATTTCATTACTGTATTGGTCCCACAGAATAGGTTACAGCATACCCATGTTCTGTGGATTCATCATAATGTTTATGTCAACAATAAGTAAGCTCATTAGTGCAAATTTATAGTATTATTTATAGTTTAGTAAAGTGGAATTTTTTATTGAAACTAAACTGGTATGCATATATGTATTTTTTTTCTAAAATATTAGTATTCGCGTTTGGGAGATCTTTTGGAGTTCTATTCCTGGCCAGAGCATTACAAGGGATTGGTTCATCGTGTTCTAGCGTGTCAGGTACCCGTGATTTTTGCAATGTTAATTAACAAGAAAACTCCATTTAAAGGCAAGAAAGTTTTGCTTCCGTTGCTTCCATTTTGTGACAAAGATTTGACAGCTTTTAATGCACGTCTGTCTACCTTATTCTACACTTGTCTGTTAATATACAAAGAAAATAGTCATTTATATGAAAAGCATACTTGCTGCTACTATATACATATACTACCAATTTTTGCTATGGTATTTTCTCTTCTTTCAACGTATATACAAGTAAGTGCGCTATAAGTTTTACATCCGCAGATTTCTTTCTTAGTTTGGTCGCTACTAAATACTGTTGAAAACAGATTACATGATATTCATTGGCATTTTTCATTGAAGCCATGGGAAAAGGTACATTTTTCGTTTCCGGTGTCTTCTTTCTTGGAGCCTTTTCAAACAAAATATGCGTAACCAACCATATGTATGTCGTACTATACGACTGACCTGTAGTTGTGCAAAATGTGAAAAGTCAATTGGTGTTTTATATTTTGTCAACTAGGCGCAACCGGAAATGAATTTTCGCTTGGAAAAGCAAATATATCATTTCCTTGTAATCAGTCAATCTGTCATAATCATATCACATATAAAAACAAGTCGGCGTCATAATTCATTTTCTTTGAAAAGGAATGGGTATGCTTGCTGAACATTTTCCTGACGACAAGGAACGAGGAAATGCTATGGGAATTGCTTTGGGTGGACTCGCTTTGGGAGTGCTAATAGGTCCTCCATTTGGAGGGGTAATGTATCAATTTGTGGGGAAAACAGCTCCGTTCTTGATTCTGGCTTGTCTTGCTCTTGGAGACGGATGTAAGTAAAAAAATATACATGTAAATACATATACTTCAAATGTATGTTATCTATGTAAGGTAACAGTAGTTTCCGTGCGTAAAGCAATTAATTAAATAAAATCTAAGATAACATGTTGCATTAAAAAAGTTTGTCATGCTGGTTGATTACTTGTATAGTACTTCAGCTTCTCGTCTTACGACCTGGAATTGTACGACAGGAAGCTGATGCTCCCTCACTTGTTACTCTTTTAAAAGACCGATACATCATTGTCGCAGCAGGTATATACAGTCGCAACATGATTTATTGTCACAAATAAAACACGATTTAATATTGTGAAAACCAGAAAAATTCATTTTTGGTGTAAAGATCATTACCTATTTTTAGAATTACAGCTCTTCGAAAATTTGTACCTACTGCTTACTACTATAGATACGAAAAACATGTTTATAAATTTCTAAAAACATTATCTTTCTATTCAGGAGCGATTACGTTTGCAAACATGGGCATTGCAATGTTGGAACCGTCTTTGCCAATTTATATGATGGATACCATGGACGCACCAAAATGGCAACTTGGCGCAGCATTCTTACCTGCATCCATTTCCTACCTTGTTGGTACCAATATATTTGGACCTTTAGGTCATCGCATTGGAAGGTATATCTGCTGAGACTTGATCAGCCGAAAACTTCACGCTTTATGAAAATTAGCAAAGAAATAAAATTACCAACCTTTGCAACAATTCTTACAGGTGGTTAGCTGCCATGATTGGCTTGATTGTTATTGGGATATGCTTACTTTGCGTACGTTGAATTTCTAATATAAAAACATTAACATGGTCAGGATTAGTTAGTTAGTTATGATGAATAGGTAAGTAAGCCATAATTTTGTACCCGTGAATTCTCATATTTATTGTTAGATTCCCATGGCTACGAATATTACGCACTTGATAGTTCCAAACGCAGGACTAGGATTTGCTATAGGAATGGTTGACAGCTCGATGATGCCCGAGTTAGGTTACTTGGTTGACATTCGTCATGCAGCGGTATATGGTTCTGTCTATGCAATCGGCGATGTGGCATTTTGCTTAGGATTTGCCATTGGTATGTCAATTATTGCGTTGTCAACCGCTCTACAGTAAAAGATATTTCATACAAGCATGATTAGATACGTACGCATGCAAATATACTATTTTAATTGGTATACACATTTTCTTGACCAGGTCCTGCAATGAGTGGGTCACTGGTAAAGAACATTGGATTTAAATGGATGCTAGTGGGAATCGCCATTATCAACTTTATATACGCACCCACTTTACTCATGCTCAGGGATCCACCAGCCAAGGAGGAACACAAGTCGCTAATCCTAGGAGAGAAATCATCAGTTCGCTATGTCAATTACAAAAATGAGGATGAAGATGAATAAAACCCAGTAACTGCCTCCAGCATCCAAGTATCAATGTTGTTTACTCAAATATACTATTAAACACAACCCTTAATAATTTACAAAAAGACTCCTTTAACATTTTGTTTTCAGTCAGCATGATTGTTCTAGGGTCACCAGTGCAAATCAAGCTTTACACAAAGAAAAAACTCCACATACCTCTGCACTACCAATACCTCCAAAAGATAGATAAGGACAATCAAATGTCTTCAGACGGCGGCACCACCAAATCTCCAAATCCGGATCCAATTTTCATCCCATCGATTGAACGCTGATATTTTCACATCACATCGTGTTATCCAAATACGTATAACAAATACACTAGTCGATTTAGATAATTAAATGCACTAAGTACTATACTGAAGAAATTGTATGAGCCCAAATCATCTTCTATGTCACGTCCACTTGAATATTTACTGTGCAAAGAGACAAAAATTCATTACTACTACTACACTACTACTCCCAAAAGACCCTGCTGCACTTTATGGCGCCCATATACGCCCACAAAATAATGTCAGTTTTTTTGTTAAGCACATGACAAATTGACAAATGACATCAATAGCTTCCTTCTGAAGAAATGTTTAAGGCCAAAAGTAGATAATAATTACTAGAGAAACCAATGTAGAAACAAAGGCCACGTAGTCAAGATGTAGAATGAATTGTATTGTATTGTAAACGATTACTATATATATATATATATATATATATTGATTACTTATATATAATAATACACAGTGTAAATGTAAATAGTTAATAGAATAAAATATCCATCACTATTGTTGATGTTTTAGATTTACCAAGGCCTGCAGTAATTAGTGGCCATGCTGACCAAAGAGACCAATATTGGACTATAAAAAGAGTTTTATAGTACATAAACACAAGTAAATAGAAGCCTATTTACTTGTGTATATATATATGCTTGCGTAAACAATTCCACAACTACATGTATGTATTTCAATGTTTAGTCTATAATCGTTGCTTGTAAAACAGTAAAACAAATACACATTATTAATAATATCGTCTTGTATAATAATAATAATAATAATAATAATAATAATAATAGCTGATTGATTGATGAATGATCACTGATCACACACAAGTGACAGAAAAGCTCTATTATTTATTTTCAACTTATGAAGATTGACAACTGCACATTCTTCAACATTTTAATTTGTTTACTGTTGCTAACGGTACGAATGATAGTTTTTAGAAAGTACAATTTAAAAGAAAATACAAACAACAGGAAGAGAAAATTCCTTGTGCTTGCTGTGCACATGTAATATTATTATTAAGCAAGTGCTTGTAATTATACTGCTATATTACGCGTCTATTTGTCGTAAATAATATTTTTTAAAAAACCTCAATTTATTGCGATGATAAGTATAACAAGAAAGAGACATTATATAACATCACAGAAAAGTTATTCAGACCAGACCAGGACCATGCTGAACTTTGAAACTAGAAGTAATTCTAATTTTTAAAAATCTTTGACGTAAGTTGTACAATATTACTATTATACTGTGTACTCGTAGTAAACTTTTAGAGATTCAAATAATACAGAAAATTATTCATTTAAAATTACTGTTATCTTATAAGCTTCCAGTACAACAACTGGAATCTTATTTGTAAGAACACTGTAAGTATTTAGAAAAAATGCGATGCACAAAATACAAATGTAACACAAAATTATTAAAGTTTAAGTCTGCTGTTAACATTTAAAAAAAGGAATATATACCTAAATACGAATAGAAACAATGAAACCCTCTACTGTTCTACAAACAGATCAGTGTGACTAAAATTTCATTGTTGAAAATTGCAAACATTATTGTAATGGATCTGTGCTGTTGGTGGATGTAGTAGGATTACAACAGCTAGAACAAGTTATCAGTTTATATAAGTGATCATTTTTTTGTGTGAAAAATTGCAAGTGTAGAATGCAAATCTAATTGTTTGCCAAATGTAAATTCTGTTCCTGAAGCATTTATATTAATGAGGTTTTAAAAATTATACAAGCCACCTAGTTGCTATTGCTGTATCTGTTACACACACATATATATACATATTATAAAATGTACCTCTGTAAATATGCAGCTTAATTGACCACAACTGTTATTATTGTACACAGCTTATTATACAAGGTAATGAATGAGAGTACCAAATGAAATGACAAATATATACGAATCTTGATGAAAAGATACAATCGACGTGGGACCACTACTATTCCATGAAAAGATGTAGGTTTTGCCACAAACAAACTGTAACTTTTACGTAGACAATTGACGTTATAAGAAATCATAAAGATCAATCATCATCAACGAGAGTGTAACTGTTTATTGTATTTTAGATATTATTTCTTTTTAAAAGCAATGCTATATGGTATAATGATAATGTGAGAAAGATTAAATGCCAAGTCAGTGGACACATCGATTTAATTTTACGATGATGACAAACAACATTTACTTAATATGCACGAAACAATGTATTTAACGGTCCAGAGACAGCACAGTGCACTGTAATGCTTACCATATACCATGTTGTGTAAACGGATGACGTAATTTTTAATTTGCAACTACTGTGTGAAATACAGTAGTTGCAAATAACATTACATATAGCATTTACGGCTTTGCTAAAAAATCAATGTCAAGGTAGCTATATAATTTGGTTGTGATTGAAATGATTATATGCATATATGTCAAAATGTTTGTACTGTCGTAAATATATTATGTATATTTACTTGCGAAGGAAATATGTAATTGAAAGCACATAATACTTGTGGAGCATCATTTTGAATTTTGATGAAAATGTACAATGTTCGGTAAAAACAATGTGGTAGCAGTAGTACTGAAATCGTAGTGAAAGGTAGTACGCAGGCAAGAAACTAAATAATTTTAATTGTATTAAAGTGGTTTGAGTGAGTACATCATCAAATAATAGTTTGTTTCAGTAACGCATTCTGCGATAATCAAAAGAAAAAAATATTTTTATTTATAATTCCATGAGAATCTATTATTGAAAAGGGTTTTTTTTGAAAAGCAACTTTAAAGCATTTTGAAAAGTGACATTGGTAAAATAGATGAGATCAATTAATGTGAAAAATAAGTATCACTTTAGTTCAAAGTTATTTACTTTCAACAGATTTGATAATTTTGAACGGTTTTTGGGTTTTGGAAAAATGCTGCATATAAAAAAAGAGTTAGATAATTAATTATGATTTTATTAAATTCATGCGTAATTCATATGCGTACCAATCAAAGTTAACTGCTGTTATTAAACGTTAAATTGTGAGTGTATATTAGTGTGAATTGATTCTTGTCATTGTTCTTAATGTATTATTAAAATGTTAAATGTATACCAATATATTTAATTATTGTAACGTCACGGCATATGTGAGTGTAATATGCAATTTTGTAAACTAACTTTGAATGATCTATCTAGTTATGAGCAGAATCTTTACAGATGTAAAGGACTCCAAGTTGATTTTAACTGTGTGGAAAGGAGTTGGTTTCTGGCTGCACAACTCTTTTCCACGTAGCGGCTTGGCGTAACAGTCCGTCTTCTTGCACGCTCCCCTTAACCACTTGGTTTTTTGTTATGAAACAAAGTGAATTTAACAGTTTAATAATTTAAGTGTCGCAATCTTTTTGGAAGTAATTTAAATAATGAAACTTGACGATATTGTTTTATTATTTTTATTAGTTGTATTGATATTGTTGAAAAGATGAATAACTTTGAATTTTATGTACCTATTTTTAAATATTTTTTATTGTTAGAGATTATTTGCGAATCTGTAAATACGACAAAGCGTGATGGTTTCACAAATAATAATATTGTTCATCATCATTTGTGGTTTCTTTTGCATGTAAAATAAATGTTCTGCTTAATATTTAAACTGTGTGTTTTCGACTACGTTTTTCTACGTCCATTTGCATAATACATAACCTTCTGAGCATAGTAATAATGACTTGTAATATATTCCTAGATGATGCGACCAAAGACCGGATGATAATAAAGACGAAAAAATGCAAGCAACAAACAATTAAAGTAGTAATTGGCAACTAGTCGTTATTTCTTTAATTTATTTTCTTTAGGCCAAATGGTAATTTAACATGGCAAGTTAGAGAATTGAATGCAAACACTTCCGTAAAGAGTTTTATTGTTCAAAAATTTATTGCTATATTACTTCTACAATGTTGACTTGACTACAATAAAAATATCACTGTAACAAATAATCCGGCTACACAGAAGATGAAGAATGGCACACTTATAACTAGTTAGTAACAATAATACTTATAAATGTTTAACAATGAGAACGTAATAATATTAATGTTTGGCAAACGTGGCAACAACAACACGATATCGTGAAGGATAACTTACACAGGAATCTTATAATACTATTACAGTGTAAATAATACAAGGTAGAAGGTAATAAATGACAGTTATTACTCGAACGGCGTACTTAAAAAGGTAATTAATGCATATATGGCAAGAGAATATATATGGTCATGTTACAAATACATTGACAGGAAAAGTTGGAATGTTCTAGATGCAATTAAAAATTTCGCTATTATTTGAGCAATTCTCTTTTATGTACATCGAAGTATATGCTTGTAAGCAATATATATATCGATCGACGAAAACATATAGACTAGACCACTAAATTACGTTATGCTACTTTAATAACATTAGAGACACTGGATTTTTAAAGCACGAAAAAGATAAAGCAACGTTGATTTTGTACATTATTAATGCGTAGTATTCTCTCGTTAAAACTAGCTAAAAAACTAGTTTATTTAGTAACATGATTGTAAATACTAATTGATTCACTAAACAGGTAGGAGTTTTCAATTCCGTAGACACTCCCTGAGATAAACAAACATGATTCATTTCCAGAGTTTTGAAACCTCATTTTGATTTTCAGTGATTGTCGGTTCCGGTTACGAGCTCTAAAATGTTGTTGATGTAGTGTGATTAGTCTAAAAAAACAATTTAGGTTGCGTAAACTGCACCAATTACTTTTTTACGAATGATTGATATAAATAGTGAAAGCCTAGGTGAAACGTGATTCTAGTTTCATAGAAACCTGATTACTGGATTACCCTGTGGAGAACATTACTTTTACACAATTATTATGGCTTCAATGAGCAACAGAAATGCGAAGCTTCAACCTGACGTAGTGATTCGAATAAATATAAACATGCATTGTAGGAAATCGAAGTATTTTAGATAGAGCTGACATTTACAGAATAAAGGAAGGAGAGTACAACTAAATTAACTAACTACCTAGATTAATACATCACAATGGAGTTAAAATAATGAACTAGTTCATGACACTTTAAAGCACAACGTTAAAAATCCAAACTAAACAATAGTAAGTTATTACTATCAAATGCTTTCTATCAACGTAAACACTAATAATAATAATAATAATCAGGCAATTTCACGATTATATAGCACCTTAATAAATAATAATAATAATAAATACTTCATTGGTCACAAATACTTTTTGAAAAGAAAAAAATACTCGATTTTAAAACTGCAAAACTACTTCTAATTAAGTTGAATTATCCAACTTCAATTTTCATCCAACGCATACAAATCAAGAGGATTGTCGGCATCAGTAGAGAGAAGGACGTCTGTAAGTCTGGGATGGGATTGGGTTTTGGGATTTACTGCCGTCTACAATGTTATCAATTGCGTTCATCTGATTCTCGAGTAATGGGGAAGCACAGTGTTGCTAGAGGTAAATATGCTTTTCAAATTGAATAACTCTACAGGAAAAGCCAAAAAAATTAAAAAAGGTAAGAGTTAGAATCAATTAATTCAATATTTTTAGAAACCAAGGCAGCAATTTTCTGAATGTAGTATATTCATGATGACATATATGAACGTAGCACTTTCGAAAATGCCAGCCCGTATTACAGATAGTTTTACAATATTATTCATAATCAGAATAATTTAAAACTCCACGGACCTATTGTCACAATACGATCGTAGAAATCCCAGTAAGCAGTCATGTGAAATCCCATATTAGTCAGGACAACGAGATATTCCAGAAATGCAAAAATCGTATACACTAGAAGAAAATTTAAAATTTAGTTACAGAATTTATACGACAGGAATATATTAACATTAAAAAAATAATTCAGAGTTAAACAAAAATTCTTGAATCCTTTTACTGCTGAATATTGAACTTGCTCGTTGTGCTAACAACGCCAATATTTATTCAATTTGATGAAAGTAGAAATAGCTTAAAGTCATTTGAAAACAATTACATACTGTCTACTTCACCGTATGTTGTTCGTATCTGCTTTGGAAAGACAATGGATTCATGAATTTTTTTATGCAAGCAAAATCATTAAAAAGGAAATGCAGGATGAAATCTAAATGATTCCAAATAACACCGGTATGAAACGTCCATCCGTGAGTAACTAATAATTTTAAATGTTTCAAAGAAAAACTTACTTCCGGGTTCACAGTAAGCATTGTGACGAATGAAGGCATACCCTGCCAGTGCAAAGCTGGATAGATTGACACATACTAATCTCCATTTGACTTTCAGACTTTTTGTTTCCAAAGAGGTTGCAGGAATATTTCGACTTCTATACAATAAAGCGCACATGATTAACATGTAAAGCTCAGACGACACCATAAAAATAATAAAGCATTTCTCATGTATGCCTGTGAAATCAGAAAAGACACATCATATTTTACATTAGTAAGATTTAGGGAATATTTGATAGGTGTAAAGTTTCAATTTAAATGGGATGTCAGCGTACGATAATTTTCTCTGGACGACACGTATGTCAAACCAATCAGTCCTAAATTTTCAAGTATGTTAAGCAGACAGGCTAGTACGGCCCAAGCAACGTGACGTGTCAGTATTATCGATGTCAGGTAACGGTAGTACATTGCTGTTACCATGAAACGTGGTAACGCATGAAGAGCAATGCATATTCGCCAAATTCTCTGCGACAAGGGAAATCCACCCATTGCCGCAGAAAGTGAAGGAAGATAATTTTTCACCTATTGGATCAAATAAATGGTATTTTCAACATTTGTATTTTACACTTGGAAAAACTTAATCGATAACTTTACTTACTCCACAATGAGTGTACGTTGCTGCTTCCAAATCACTGTACATAGCCCACATTACGCAAAAAATAAACCCTCCCAGGGGCAAAGATACTGTCGCACGAGCTAAATTTCGGAAAGGAATTCGAAAAACACTCCACGATCGATTACGCAGAAATTCGCTGGGATTTTCAAGTGCTTCGCCGCTCTTACTAGCAAGTCGAACGTAGTTAAACGGCTTTGATCTGCCACCTTCATTCATTCTGATTTTGAGTGCAATTTAATTGAGAATGATTTACGTTTTATACATGATTATCCTGCTACCACCACCACCCCTCTAGTACGTGATTCTTTCATTAACTATACATATTTCTAACATAACACTAGGGATAACATGATAAATCATGTCCCACTTTATTAGAACCAATTGAGCAAACAATAAGGAAGTGTCATACAATGTACAATTAAATCAGTTAACTATAAATATAAATAATAAAATAGACTAAATATTTAACTAAATTCTTCACTAGATTATTCTCCTAGCACCTCTAAGATTCAACTTATGATTACGAGATCCGCTGAGCTCAAGAGTTGAGTAAATATTTGCTTCATTAATACATCCATCTTTACAGAAATACTTTTCTTGGGATATCTGCAGTTTGTATTACCAACCGCAATCCAATAATATTGTACAGTAGTCAGTACTATATGACCTAAATCTCCATTTTTTTGTACGGCTTCGTTACCTCAATTCATAACTCTCTAGCCAAGAAAGACTACGGTTGCCAAGATCTGCAGTTAATGGTCATTATATAACGGTATATGGTTTCCTTCCATTCGGAAAGGAAAGTCAGTACTGGTTTTCACAAGTGCAAAATCCTTTACGGGACTTTCTTCAAGTGATCTTTTAATTCAACACAGTCACAAATACCTACCTACCTGTGCATCATTATAATATGGGATACATGATAGTCGATCACATTAGTGAATTAGCAGAAATATGTTCTTCCATTCACGAAAATCTAACCCATATCTAAAAGTTAGATTAACACTGAACACCATCGGAAGCAAACATTAACCCGTATTTAATCTACAGTAACTAGTCGTATTATCGTGATTGACACGTTAGTAGCTCTTATTGGTTTTTTGTACTAAAACATTGTTGTTACTGTTACCAATTGAATACAATACAGAAAAAAATATGTTTACTTATTGTAAAACTTTGTTCAATACTAAAATAATACCGGTTTTTTTAGTTAAAGCGATCAATTAACAAGTCAATTACCATACTAAATTAACTAGTTTAAACTAGTGCTCGGCACTTTTTTAAACCCTACCTGTCTGATCTTTAAAGTATGGCATATTTTTTGTCACTGTGACCATGAACACTGTTCTATTTTTTTGGCATGATTTTTACTAGTAGTGAAAAGAATTAATACCAATTTATTTGCCACTAGAATAAACTAACATTCTACAGTATTTGTTACATTCCGAATTATTTTGACCCGAAAAATAATCTTAAAAATAGTAAAGAGAAAGATACTCCAGAGGTAGATCGATAAAAATGTTGCTGGAGACAGGAGCTAGCTCTAGAGACTACTACTACTTTTTTCGTAGTAACACCTGAACACATGTGTATGTATTATGTATATCATGTTCTTTTCTGTAACCAGAGAAGTGTGAAATTTGAACAAAATGTACATATTTCTACGGTATTATTTACATTACATTACATAATATGCATACTACTGACATATCATATGAGTAACAATCAAGTTAACAATGCATTACATATTATTACTCTTTGCTACATAAAGCATACAAGGTTATGTCTGCTACACACTCAGAAGAGTGATATTGTTATTAAAGTTCTCAGGTTTTTGAGATCGTATTTTTCTCATACAAAATGCATATACTGACTGATTGACTGCGAGAGGGTGAGCAAAGAAGAAGACTAACTGTTGTAAAAAAACGTTGTTCACTTTTTCTTGCTCCATTCCATCATATAACATATGTAGTAATGTACATTATACTCTCCTTCGAACTCTCAGTCAGTCAGTGCCAAGTATGTCTTATTTTTTATAGCTGGTAGCAATAGGAAATCCCATGATATCTTATTGCACATGAAGACTATCTCACACCTTTTGAGGGAAAAACAAATTTTGTAGTCAACTGTTGACCTCTACTACAGTTCTTTGGCTTGCGCATCTTGGTTCCCTGGTTCCAATGGCTGATGATGGCTTCACTCCTGTTAAGTCAAATTAAACATTTGCCATAAGATAAAAACAGTTTTTTAAAACTATATATATCCGTCCTATATATAGTATATATATATATATGCTTGCCATGATTGCTTAAAAACTTCCAATCTCCAGTGCAAAAATCATTACAATTTTAAAAGTTATCGTACTAATAATTAGTCGTCCTCGAATGCTCCTCTCTCTCTATGTGTGTGTGCTCGAGACCAACCTATTAAAAATATATAACATCTATCAATAGGGTTTTTTAATTCTTACGTACGCATTATTATACAAAATCGAAAGTATAGGGTTTAAATTTCAGATTCCTTTGTTTTTTTGTAAATTTTACAATTTAATTTCGATTTTTCTGAAAGATTAAGCCATAAGCTGTAAATTGAAAAAGTAGATACGAGGAGAAGTGGTGTATATAATGTGAAACTTATTATGAAATTACTACTAGATAACGTAATGTAATAGCAAAAATACTGTGTGCAACAACAAATAACAAATTAAATTGTCACTGATTGGGCGAATACAGCTGTGAACAATTAGGTAGTTATTTACTAGCATTTAATAACTTCTTACCAAATGGACGAAGAAGAGCAAGAGCAGCCTGAATGGGTCACTGTCCCAGAAGATGAATACGATGCCCTTAATGACGAGACTTTCGGGGGAACTGGTGAAGGTACGTAAACGTTTTGCACTTATCTCAACTATGTTTATCTACAGGCAAAACATAGAAAACAATTACATAAATGGAGTAGGAAATAAATTTAAAAAATGAAATTTATAATGACACATTGCTGTAGAATACACTTGGGAGGACTCGCAATCTCTATTTCAGGACATTGGCAAGGCCACCGCCGCACCACCTGACTTGGGTCACTCCAACGGGGCAAGCAATGTATGTTTATTTCAACTAGCTATTTAAGATAATTATTATTTGCCTTAATTAATTAGACATCAGCAATAAATAACTGAAACTGTTTCTAAGAAAACTCGTTAGACAAAAACTGAAGGAACATTGTGTGAGCGCCGGGCGCTCCTGTTAAATGTAACAAAAGAAGGTATCCAGTACTATAAAATATGATTGATAGAGATTTTAGAATTTCCTTAAAACTCTTCTATCCTAGCAGTAGCGACCGATTAAATATCCTGTTCCTCTTTCTAAGCAAACTTTGTTGATTATGAGCAAAATTGTATGCAGCAAACAGAAAATACTGACCTGTAATTATTGCAAGAAAGTGTGTATTTCAATTGTTTCAAATCACGTTTTACTGACCACCGACATTGCTTATTACAGATTATTGGTTAGAGAGGGAAAATGAGCGATGACAATAAATTACTCTTGACACTTGATTGTCTTGTGTCTTGGCTTTCTGTTGTCTTGAGGAGTAATGTATAGAAGAGTTGGACGGAAAACGTTGATCATACACTGACCCATTTTCTCCAATCAAAATAAAGGACATGTTTGGGGTGAGACTGAATGGAATAGTTTCGAGCTAAAAGTTTAGCTCAACCAATCAGACGACATTGAACTAGACTAATATTTTAGGGTGCATAAAATTATGTTTATGTACGTAATATACATATATTAGATACATTTTAATTTCAATTTAGCTTTAAAACATTGCAAAACTTTTGCATTATATGAATACTGTATATACACACATCTATTTATAACGTGTAATGGCGAGCGCACCGAGCCAAATTTTTTGAATTTGAAGTGAACTTTACAATAGAAACTACTTTAAAGAACAAGAAAGTAGTATTTAATAAAAAAGTAAACTTTTAAAAAGATGTGACAGAGAAATTTAGGCATGATTTTAAAATTATTGGAGTCATTTAGGCAAGATTCTAAAGTTATTGGAGTCATTTAGGCATGATTTTAAAGTTAATGGAGTCATTTAGGCAAGATTCTAAAGTTATTGGAGTTATTTAGGTACGATTCTCAACTGCCCCAGTCATTTTGGAATGATTCTCATGTTACCCCATTCTTATATGCAACAAGTTTTGTTTCTGTAACGTGCTAAACGTCAAAAACGGAATGAGCAACTTCAACTCCGTTCTGTAGTTTGTAGTTATGATGAAAATCTGATTTTTGTAAAATCGTGATTTAAAAGAATTTTAAAAATCCATCTTTGCATTCTTATTATTGGTTAAAATGGCCATGAAACATGTGTCAAATGTATATGTTATCGCGGAAAAAATTTGAAATCGTAACGGTCACTAACGGTTTCTGTTGACCTTTTTTGCTCAAATTCAAAAGGGTTCGTCTCATGAAGGCATGAAGTCGGTCGGTATGCAAAACTTAAGTTGAATAGGTTGAAGCGTTAAGAAGGTACGTCCGGACAGACCACAGAATTCAAAGTTCAGAATTCAGACATTCTCTCCGCTCCCTCACTTTTTTTGTGGTATTTTTATAATGTGACTCTATCACATAATAAGCGAATAGAACAAAGGTGGGATTTGATATACTTTATAAGCTACTCGTATTGTTAAAAACTATGTTTGAAAACAAACAGCTGATGGCATTAATCTCACAGAGAGAAGTTCTAACTGTTTTACACGAACGTTCAACGTTGTGTAGTTTGTTTCGTAAGAAAAACTGAGAAGTAATTGTCAAACTTATTTCTAAAGCATGTTTTGAATATTTTGAAACTTAAGATGAAGTTGCGGGCGAAGCGAGCGGAAATTTATGATTTTTAGACAAAGTAAAGGAAAAAACTGCATTTTAATGTCTAAGTCTGCTGGTTAAACCTAACGATTGAAATAAATGACAAATTTAAAAATAACTGAGTCCTTTATTTCTCATTTTCGGACCCGCAATTAAAGGACTGTCCCCTTAAATAAAGGAGGCATGGTCAGCGTAGTTGATCATCTGAAAACTAAATAAAATAATAAAAATAAATCAAGTATAAAATAAAGAAGTAAGAATTAAACTAAAGCAATCAGAAGGTAGATGATCTGATTTTGGCTTTCAAATTTAAGAAGCCTAAATGATATAGGTCTACACAGTGAGTGTATGTGATTTTCGTTGATAGTTTTTCTGATATGTTGTAATTTGTCGGTTAAAATAAAACTTGAAATAATTAAATAAGTGAAATTGGTATTTCTATGTAGCTAATCGTTACTATTTTTTTCCCAATTTTAGGGATGGAATCGAAGCGTTCCGGTTTCAGCAACACCTGAAGCCGTCAATGACGCACGATCAAAAGAGACTGACTATTATGACTACGAGAATGACAATGCTTTGGAAGAGAGCATTTCAAGACTTGTCCTGGACGATATGGAGGACACCGAAGATGAGGAGGAGGCTAGGAAAATCAAATTAAGCCGCTTGGGTGCTTCTTCAAATTTCAACACCTACTTCATGCCACCACAGGTGAGTATGTATACGGTGCCTATATTCCTTTGTATTTACGGCGCTGTGTTCTAAAGTTCTAATCTAACTTATCTAACTCAAGTTATTTTGGTCACTGTTACTGTAGGTGGCTACGAAACATTTGCATTGGCTGATGGATAAGGAACTACCGGGAGGCAGTTCACTTCTTGGGTCTTCCGTATGGTCAATGCATCCTACAACAACACCTGACGAAATACCGACAGAGGTCCAACAAGTTAATGTCACTCCAAACAGGACAATTCAATCTGCAGTAATTAATAGTGTTTCAAAACAACCTGTGCGCACTAATCACCTTTCTAATGAAATTGGTATAGTCGTACTTGTACTAAAAGTACTTGTATCATTACATTATACTGAGCCAATTATGAACGAAAAAAAACGAAACGAATAAAATGATAAATGATGATAATGTTATATTTATGTAGATATGTTAGATAGTGAAAATAATGTCAGCAAGTTCTTCGGAGGTGTACCTACAAGTACTCCGTTAAAACCCACAGCAGCTAAAAAGCCCGTAAGTGGTAAACTTTACACTGTCTTTTAATTTTATTGCAACGGAATACCGTTACCTTAAATTCTTGCTTGGTAGGTGTTTAAAACTGTGGAGGAAATCGAACGAGAGCTTTTGGAAGGGGGTGGTGCTAACACATCATCTCCTAAACCCACGGATGATAGTTTCAATCAGTCCAAGCCAAAGGTTCTTATGGCGGAGGACTTGGAGAGGGAACTAATTCAAGAATCCCCAATGCCATCACAAAAAATACAAGAGTTGGAAAATGTAGGTAGATCGCCATTACAAACTTTGCCACAGCAAAATCAAATTTTCAACCAGCAGGATCAGCCTTTAGCTCAGCAAAATCAAACACCACAAAAACAAAATGTTCCGTTTGCTCACCCGGGCAACACAAACTTGGCACAATCTCCAAATGTAAATTTTGGAGGGGTACATGGAGCTCCGCCAGTTATGAATGCAAACGCAGCAATTAACAACTTTTTAATAATGGAACAGCAGAAGCAAATGCTATTGGCTAGACAAGGATTACTACCTGCCCCAGGTCATCCCGTAATGCACCATGGTATGGTCCCCGGTGGTCCAATGCCACCTCAACTTGCTCAAAATTTCCATCCTGGGATGTCCCTTCAGCATCAACAACACATTAGAATGCTTCAACTTCACCCACATTTAAGGGGTAGGTTGCCACCAATAATGATACCTATTCCTCCCGTGCTTCCACCTCATTTACGTCCTCCCGCTCTTCAACAAATGGGTTTTGGCCCTTCTCAACCCGGATTCAGAAAACAAATGATGAAGACTGATGATCCATATCGAGGCCTGATGAATGAGAAAGATAAGCAAAGGTTGAGGAACATTCAGATCATTCAGTTGCAAAACGACCACCCATTTACTACAGATTATTACAACCTGGTAAAACTCAATAATTTGGCTACAAATTTAATTTTTTACTGTAGTCTACTTAAACTATACTAATTTGTAGATGCACAAAGCAAAACAAGCCGCCCCAGCAGGTCTGCAACTACTTGTGAAATTGTATCCAAAACGAGATGACGAAAGCAAGAGCAAGAGCCAGTACGAACCTGCTCGCTTTGAAAATTGTCTAGGAAAATTACAGGTACTAACAAGTAAATATATGGGCAAATAAAATGCATGAAGCAATTGAATTTACATTTGTGATAACTATTTCGTATGTACTCATTTGTTAAGGCTGTTAGTGCATTGGCTCCAAAACGTGTTATAGATACGTTTATTCGAGTAACTGAATGTCGCAATGCGAATCGTGGTGGTATCAAGGCTTATCGTTACCTTCTTTTGGAGATTGAAAAGGCAAGTTTAATTTTGATTATTAACCAAAAGGCAAATAAGGTTATTATTACAAGACGATTTAATATCACAACATCGACGTGATTATCTTCTCTTTTCAGCTATACGAGTGTTTGTTAGTTATGGAGGAGTCAGACATTCGTATGAGTATTTTGTGCAATGCGGACGAAAAGGATCTCCTTAGACGTAGCCAAACTGCCACTAAAGTAGCAAAAGTATTGACAAACAGTGAGAAGCTATTCAATGTTCTTTCAGTTCCCAAAGGAAAGGTTAGTTCTTTCTCCTCACTTTCAAAAGAACTTCATAAGAATGTGTCCGAATGAATTTTATTTCTAAAACAACTTCTTAAACTTTATATATATTTTCTAAACATTTTGACCTTTTGTAGATGCTGGTTTGTCGGACACTACCCCTTATTGATCCAACAGTGAGATATAAAGTTTTAGGACACCTTATAGATATTTTCCCAGTGTGGGGAGATCACGAAATGGAGAAGGCCTTCCCGTACCTGAGGCACTGCATCCTGCATGCTGAAATTAGAGATTTGCTTACAGTAATAGGAGCAGTGACCGATAACCAAATGTTTGAATCTTTAGTAGTATCGAGGGTAAGCAGCTTTACTCGATCAAGAGGATGATTATAACGGCCTTTTATGAAGATTGAAATAAATAACAACTAGATTTTTGTTTTTACAGCTGGGAATCACTGTGCTCATGTGCATTTTCCATCAAGCTGAGCATCTTCTAACTCGGTGTGATCAAATGCTCTTGGAGGATGTTGAGTCGCATTGGACAAGAAAGTCAATGTTTGGACTTTCAGCTATTTTGGTGAAAAATGAACACTTGCCTAACCCCATTGAATTCTACCCTAACACTCTCAATCACATAAGACGGTAAATTAAGCATTTCATTACAGCAAACTTTTTATAAATACTTTGGCAACCTTCTAAAGTATTTTCAAAATATATTATAATAAACTTTCAGATTTGCTTTCCATGGGACAGATGTTCAAATTTTAGAATCAATTTTCCAGCGGTGGGCCAATTCTGGGGTTTCTGCTCGACCCTAATCCTTCGATTATATTTATTTTACGTTTGATTATTTTCATTCAACATAAAAATATTTATTATCTGATTAATAACTGTAGAAGTGTGTAACGATAATTTGATTTAGCTGGCCAAAATCATGTACATTTAATTGATATAACACTATGATCAGAGTGTGGCTAAATAATAATTTTTTGATAATATTTGTAGAGACGTACTATAAACGTATCACTACAACGTAGTATTTTCCTGTTTTAAAGTTTAAGCATCCAACAAAAAAATTATTCATATTTTCCTTAATTTCTAAATTGATGACCTTTTTTGCAAATAAAGGTAGCTAGTAAGGAATCACTGACCAGTCATTATATTTTCTGTCGTCTTGTCTCAAAGTAATGAATGTGCACAATAATGTCGCAGCTAATCAGTCGAGAACGTTATTTCATATACTATGTCGTGAGTACAACAAAAATTAGCATTTGTCTTTTTCAAAATGATAAAAAATGTATATTTTTCACTTTGAAGATGTACATTATAAAATATGCCTAGGTCAGATTTTTGGTCTGAATAAGGGAGAATAAGGTAAAGAATATAGTGGTAAGCGGAAATACAGATAACGCATGGTAGACGCTGCATATTATGTATGTATATGTATACCTATGTATTAGTAGCATTCCTCTCAAAGAAAAAAAAATCTCGCATCTGTTTCTCAAATATTAATAATTGACCGTCTTAAACCGGCTAATAATCATATACAATGCATTTTATTTCTTGAGAATTTTACTGTGAGGTTTTTTGTCTACTGTCAACTATTGTCTCGGAAACATATTATATACTAATAATAAAATGACTACGATGCGTTGGAAATGGCTAATAGTTCACATTTAATAAAAATGTTAAAAAGTAATTGGGCACTGTTCTTATTTACAATCCAACCTATTTATATTTGATCATCTCATTACAGTTCACCGTTCATTATTTTCCTTGGTGTATGTGACCATTTATGGTTATGTAAAGATATATTGAAAGTTACATTATAGCATGCATACCAAGCAGTAGATTAAGCCTGGTGTCATAACACATAATACATAATTATGATGACACTGATGAAAATACTTTGGATAGCTTACAGGTACAAAATTGTTTAGAAATTCTATACATCGTTTTGTGTTATTGTGGGAAAAAATGTCTTTGTGAAGCAGCGTCCAACTAAATATGGATGATATGGCTTTGCTGCCTGCTTGTACCAGGATAACTGACGCTGAGAACAACTGCTACCACTACTACTTTGCTAAATTGACACCCAATATATGAAGGACGCCTTCTAGCACCTTTTTTATGACTTCTTCACTTTCACCGATTGTATAGACCAAGCACAGTTTGCAAAAGCTGAATGGTTTATCCCAAAACTGGACATATTCAACTGTCTCTCAAAGATAATTAAAATGATTTTTGGTAAGCAGTCCGCCTTATCTAGCTTAAATTAAAACGTTTTCATTATGGAAGGCTTCATTTTTTTCGCAAACTTTCTTGCGAAACATTTTTTTATTTCCCGTTTTGCTTTGTAGTGAAAAAGCTTTCACTGTACAGTTTAATTAGTTGAACAAGTATAGCTCATTAACTATTATATTCGTATCAATCAACCAAACCAAATGTTCTCCTCAAACTCCAATACCCAATTCCAGGGCTGAAAG
>JAHZMT010005080.1:0-15952 GCA_027743785.1 Sinhomidia bicolor
AATTTGAAAAAATGCGTCGTCTAGTACTTTTGTACTCTGTACTTTTTCATTTGGTACTTTATGGTTCACAGTTTATTTTTATTATATTGAATGAATGCTTTTCACCTCTTGATGTCAAAGTTATGTTGAAACAAAGCAGTCATTTCCAGACAATCCTACGAAACAAATCTGGCGTAATCCAAACTTACTTACTTCAGAAAGGCTCCGAAGTACAGAGAACTTCTTTATACGATTTTCATGCATAATTTTTAGATAACCTCTCACCCAAAGTTCATAATTTGAGTTTGAGAGTATGTATTTCACAGCTGTACATACACTCTGTACAAGGGAATGCAATATACTGAGAAGGGAAGCATTGATATAAAATGTATACACAAAAATATTCTTTAACAAGGCATTTGTTCATGTTATTTAAATCAAATCCAATAAATTTTTCCTCTCACAGCGCAATGATGCACAAGCGTCTTCTGTATTTGTAAATATAGCATACTGTATTATTGCGTCTCTTTACTATAATCGTAAAATAACCATATATCAGTAGGTACTTTCTTTCTATCAACATAATAATCATTACTATTACTATCGAATTTAAAGTATGAAAATAGGGAATATTATGATGGATAACGGCGATACAGATCTTAACTTTTTGTAACGTATAAAATGTAACGTAGACTTTAGTCAAATTACGCCTTCCAAAAAGGTGAAATATTATAACTATGTTCAATTGGATAATATAATAAATTACACGTGGTCGACTGTCTCCAGCTTCTGTCTCAATAATCAATTAAGCTACTTGAGCCATGCAAGCTATAAAATGTGAATATGATTTACTCCTACTTTCAAGATTGTAAACCACCTTAAAATACTTACAACTTTTATGTTCAATCAACCTTCAGAACTGAATTGGGTGTGAGATTGACTAAGTAAATAAATGCTCTCTCCAGACCCTTACCTCTCTTTTGCACTCACTCACTTTACCAAGCAAACATACCCATTTTACCTAAGCATGGATGGATTACGGATGGATTGAGCATATTTAGTAGCCAAGCATAAGATAGTAAATGATAATATGAGGTTATTGCAAACGCAACAATAGAGTAAAGACAAACATACATTTTTAATCGTGACATTTTCTTCACTACTCGCGCAGGGAATTTCATGATAAAGCACATATACGATTGATAAATACATTGATTCTGTAAAATGTGGTAGCAATACTGATTGTGAATCAAATTGCATATATTCAATACGCTCATTAAAGCTCGTAAGACTGACAACTTCGACCTTTAAACTGTAGTAATTTACCATGAAGGATTGACTCTGCGCATTTCACAATTTTAACAACTGGACTGTAAAAGAGAATTACCACGACTGATGCATAAAAGGTTAAAAGATGCAGGAATCATTAAATCTATTCGTCTGGAAAGCTGTGTGTGGAGCGATATGTGGAGCAACATATTATTGTTTATCTGTATCAATATCTACGTATTATGTATGTCTTACGTAGATTCTAGCACAACTTCTTTATGCTTATCTATTTAAAACATTGGGTCTTTTACATACGTCATACAGAATATGTGATAATTTTATTATTTCACCCAAAATGATTTCCAGTTTGGTTGGGAGTAGCTAGTGGGAACGACGCTTATTTTTAGGTTATCTCCAGTCGATACAATGGACGACATAATGGATATATTGTTAAGCCCACCGTTTATCCTCTGTGCGGTGGCACTAACAATAATGCTTTTGATTCCCCTTCTCTGTAGAAGATTCTTTTGTGGCGTGTTTAAGACAATGCCTCGTGATGCCAAGTAAGAAGGAATGCACGTGTGCATGAAATGTATTGCACTTGCATTTACTCATTATAATATATTCTCCCAGAAAACAAGGTTGACATATTATGTCTATACGTACTCATTATAAATAACATTTATTTAGAGGGGCTGCTCGCTATGCAAAGTTAATTTCTCGTCTCTGGTTGGAAAAGCTCCGAAACAGAAATGTCGCTCAAGTGTTTGCAACAACTGTTGCGAAATATCCAAACAAAGTTTGTTTCTATTATGAAGATCAACAATGGACGTTTCGACAGGTTAGATGTGTAAATTTTACCATGTCTTACTTGCATACAAAATAACTATAACTTTGATTTTATAACACATTGTACTAAAAAGTGCGGTATAAATAAGCCTGCAAAAGAAAGTAGCATATTTTTCAGTAATATTTTACAAATGCTACATATAGTTCTTTTTAAAAATATTTTTGTGTTCTTTTGGTACTGCTGGGACATGCACATAGGTGGACGACTTTGCGAATCGTGTTGCAAACTACTTTTCCAAAGTCGGTTACGTGAAAGGAGACGCGATCGCATTGTACATGGAAAATCGACCCGAGTACGTATGCATTTGGCTGGGATTGAGTAAGGTAAAGAGAATGAAAGTAGAAACGATACAAGGAAACTGAAAGCGCATTGTGCTGTACAATGAAACTTTTAATTCCCATTCCACCCTCCACCGCAAATCTCATTTCGTTCAGTTGATCATGACAAAAGGAAATTTTCACTTTATTCCTTTTAAATGTTAAACAGATCGGAGTGGTACCTGCCCTGATCAATTTTAACCTGAGGTTGCAGCCCCTTCAGCACTCTTTCAATGTGGCACACTGCAAAGCACTGATTTACGGCTATGAGCTTCAGAGTGGTACGTACTTTGTACTTGCATAAACCCAACCCAATATGAACAAAAATATTTTCATCTGTTTGCAATTTATTTTAAATATAGTTTATACAAGCTTATACAAGTTATTTATTTTGGTAAAAGTATTATTTGCTTTTAAAGCAAAGATGAAGATGGGATAGATAAGAGTAATAATGAAAGAATGTATTTTAAAGGCACTTACTTATATTTAGTATGTTATTTGCTTTCAACACACTAACAGCGGTTTCGGAAGCGTATGATGCTGGCGGATTTCATGGCACAGCATTGTACTGTTTTGGACATGGAGGAAATTCACTTTTGGAATATGCTATTGACCTTGACGTTGGCATCAAAGAATCACTGGGGATTGCTCCAGTGGTGAAAGAACCAGTCACTTTCAATGATAAACTGTACTACATCTACACATCTGGAACGACAGGTATTTTTGTAATACATTTGAAGCATTATTTCTTTTATTTTAAATTAATTAATTTAGTTAGCCATATCACAAAAAGTACTTTTATATTCTTAACCAAAAATTATTTCAAAATGACAGGTCTTCCAAAGGCTGCCATAATAAGACACTCAAGGTAAACAAAAAGCGGTTTTATTGTTATATGTTACGTACCCAAAAGTCTCATTATGTATTTAAGTGCTCTGTCAGTCAGTCAGTCAGTTATATGTACAGTGTGGGATCGTAAAAACGAAGAAAATGGTTGAGTGCCACTACTGACAAATAATATATAGAATTGCATCCATTAATACTATTACTGTCGTTGTTTGCTGAGAGGAATTGAAGAATTTTATATACCTTTCAAGAAGCTCAACCAGTAAAATTTTCAACAGTCCGTGAAAACGATTCAGCGAATTTCCTTAAGCGGATTACGTTTTCTTTAATGGGCTCTCTAGAGCTGTGCTTTTTTCCCTAAAATTGAACACTTTTATTTCTTTCCTCACTTTACTTTCTCCCTACACATATATTTGCTTCTTTTATGTAGATTCATGATGGTGGCCTATGGTGGGCATTTTATGCAAGGAATTACAACGAACGATATACAGTACACCCCTCTTCCACTTTATCACACTGCAGGAGGGGCACTCGGAATTGGGCAAGCTATTTGCTGTGGAACGGCTATTGTCCTGAGGAAAAAGTTTTCAGCGACCAACTTTTGGAAGGACTGCGTCAAATATGAAGTTACTGTAAGCTGCTTGAAAAGTCTCTAATTTGCTATTAAACTGTCCTAATTAATTTTGCTCTAGTATTTCTAAAGAAGAACGTTTGACCGGAACCAAATAAAGCATGATGTAATGTAAAATTGTACGAGCATTTCAGTTTATTTAGGCATGTTTATATATAAGTATAATGTAATTGTAGGTTGCTCAGTACATTGGTGAGATCTGTCGTTATTTAATCAGTCAGCCACCCTCCGATTTTGACAATAGCCACAAGGTTCGACTTATGTACGGAAACGGACTTCGGCCTGAAATTTGGCAGCGTTTTGTTGAACGCTTTAGAATTCCAATAATGGGAGAATTGTATGGAGCAACTGAAGGGAATTGCAACCTCGGTACGTAAACAAACGCGCAATAAAAGTCTATATATATTATATACCTTGCTTTATTTTGCACTTGATGTTAATGATTTAATGAAACTAGACGGAGGAACAACAAAGCCTTTTTTCCACGAAACTGGAACATATAATCATGCTAAATTGCGAATGCATGCCAGTTGAAATGTATTTACGTGTATGTAATAATAACCTAGTACCACATTGCTCCTTTCTCCTAAATTACAGTTAACATTGATGGAAAAGTCGGTGCTGTTGGCTTTCTACCCTTGCTACTGTACAAACTTTTACCCATGGTACTTGTGCGAGTTGATGAGCACGGAGAAATTATAAGGAATCCAAAAACAGGGCTGGCAGTACGCTCAAAGCCAGGCGAAGTTGGAGAATTGTTGGGCAAAATAGTATCTAGGAATCCTCTGAGAGAATTTCAAGGCTATGCTGATGAAAAGGAGAAACAGAAAAAGATTTTGCGAGACGTGCTTAGCAAAGGAGATAAATATTTTCGATCTGGTTAACAACTTTATTATTATTATTATTACTATTATAGTAGTGCTGTTGCTGTTAATTAACCAACTCAAATAAGTTGTTTAACATTGATGATTTTCTTCTTCTTGACTTGACTGTTTTGGCAGAGGGGCTTACAAAACAACTTCCTATTTACGCCAGACCCATCTTCGTTAGGATTTTGAAAGAGATCAATATGACAGGTTAGCTTAACATGCCTGCACTCTGCGGTAAAAGTACATAGTACATTAGAGTTTTCCTAAAAAAATGCCTATATAAATTGCTCTACACAATAATAATAATCTGTAATGGCATTTATATCATATGTGTAGGTACATTCAAGCTGAAGAAGGTGGATTTGCAAAGTGAAGGTTTCAATGTTCATCAGATAACGGATAATGTGTACTACTACACGGGATCCAAGTACATTATATTGGACTCGACGCTGTATGATATGATCCAGTCCGGTCAAATGAGATTGTAATGATGAAAATGATAAGAGGATAACTTGCGCTATTTTTTTACATTCAAAATATTGCTGCTCACAATCGAGATTAAGAAGCCATCATATTTTTTTCCAATAAGTACACATGTATAAAAAAAGTAAATAAATATGTTGGCACTAATAAATAGTGATAGCTAATTGAAGCATATAAACCGATTGCTAAAATGAGCATCAGTCACTGCTCACGTGATATTACGGCAAGTTTTATTTATAATTCTGCAAATGAGGAAAAAGTAGAATAGGGACCATCAGCGTAGTATGCACGTCTCACGTCACCCCTTCCTCCTTACCTGTTGATGTTAAGAAGATGACTTAAAAAAGCATTGTACCTGGAAGAAAAGACATTACTGTGATGGAATCCGGCCTGATAATATTTGCTAGGGTTTGTGAATCTCTGCACAGCTAGTGAACAATATTCAAAGCTCTATGTAATATAATAGCATATGGTTCAAATTTTTTTCTTCTCACGCATCTTATTACACAAAGAGTCTCTTTATAGTACTCCATTGAGAAATGGCATTTTATTTCATCTCTTTCCCAACCAGACAATGGCAGAGAGGCTTATATTTGTATTATCCGTATATATTTTTTACGATCGTGATGACATATATATGACATGGTGTGCAAAGCACCAGCAGCAGCACCGCATTGTAATTTTAAAATTGTCTTGCGTCACTAGGAAAATACAAAAGCCAAAAGCTTGCACCACATTGGCGGACAGGAAATATACAACAACGTAAACAAGGAGAACTTTTGTGCGTGGTGGCAGCATCATCATCAGTGTAGTGGCATGATCATTTTTGTAACACAACAAGGAAAGATAAAACGAAATAATAATGATGGATAGGGCCATGATGTGTACATTTAACACATCAATGAATATTGAAATTTTACTCATTTTATCAAATTATTACTTTTATTGATTACTACTACGTTGTTGCAGTTTCAAATAAGCTTATATTTGCTTGTGCTATTATCCCAAGATATCTCACTGGATTTGGTGTAGATATTACAAAATAAATGAAATATCATCGTGATTCATGAAACTTTTCCAGAAGATACAGTTTAAATATAAATTTTTTATATAAAATGAGTATATTAAAGATTCCCAGCGAACAAAAAAATGTGCCAAGCAAATAAACTCTTGCAAAATATATACATATCTAGATAGTTTATCTACATATTAATATTTTCAAACGTTATTTCATAAAAATGTCAATTTTGTTATGGTTTGTGACATATCCAATTCAATATATACAATAATCCCATTAATTTTTTTCATCATAAAGGTAATTCCTTTTTCATAATATTATCTATGGTTCAAATTACCTCTGGGTACAATAATATATGCACCTACTTACATCTCTCAAATAAACCCTTGATTCAACCCACGATACATATTTTTATTTTTTCCAAAAAATTTCTGAGATAGGCTTGATCTCGTATATAGCTATATCGTCTCTTATTTGTGGCGTCTTTGAATGTACAATCTGTGTACATTTCATGTAGGACAAACAGTAATGGAAGCATTGACATAAGCAAAAGATAAAAAAAATTCATATCATATGTGTACTTTCAGTAGTACATACTATCATCTGCCTACCCCATACAATCTCAATAACTGTTGCCTTTGACTCTTCCTTCCATATCGCCCTTCTCTAGGAGGCTCTTGTTTACAAATTTGCTTTCTGCTTGCCGAGAAAAGTAAAAGAAGCTTACTCAAAAAATGAATCAATGACCACATTCAAGGCATGGAAAATATAGGTATACACATGGAGCTGCTGCCATTTTTTGTTTGCATCTTGTTATCAGTTCCAGTTTTTGTTATCATATCGTCGCAAGCGCAAGTATAACGGTTCCTCCGCATTTATGTCTTTTTTGTATATCTATTTTTATTCATCGTGGTGCTTATTTATAAGTTAATGAATGATTACTGCTGGCATTATTTAATAAAGATTGTATGATCCAAACATAACCCGTTCAATCTACCAATTTTGTGACAACCTTTTGCTGCAAATAGACATAGCATGCTAACGTATTGGAAATTAACAGCAACGCAGAAAAAACAATCACGCAATTCACCACAAACAAAAAGTTCATCCACATTTTGATTTTTTTTCTTGTATGGCATACCTACCTATTTATTACGATGTGTACTGTATAAACTGTATTTTAGTATTTTACTACATATCTAAATACATGTATGTATTGAAACTCAACAAACTAAATGCAACCGTCCTCAGGTCCATGCTGGAGAGTACACAGTAAAGCTAGTACTCTATAGCCAGCAGCAATCAGTCATTATGGACAGTTGACAGTTGTCATCACCATCATGAGGAGAGTTCCAAAAACCTAGTTTAAAAAAAATTGAACAACAGGAAAGTAAACATTGTTGAAGAGCGCCAGTACTTTGTTGTGTATGTAGTGGTTTTTTTGGTTGAATACTTTTAGAATTTCCACATTTAATGACTTGCATTTGCATTGTCAATTTCCTTTCTGTTGTTCATTCATTATCATCTTTTACCTCAGTGATCACTTTGAGCTTGGCTTAATTCTCCTACAAAGACAAACAAATGTGCACGTATGTAAACGTATAGATAGATACATCATATATATTCTCCGAATGAACCGATTACGATAAATTAAAGCAAGCTTTATATACCTATACATACATACAACAAGTAGCCTTTTAAAGTGAGACAACATGAGCTCCCAACAACTACTTCCGTACTCTTATGACGTTCTAAGTGCGGGCATTACTCATTTAGCTACGCTGGGAATTGCAGTATGGGCTGCCATCAATCATAAGTACATTTATGCATTTTTCCGGACACTGCCTCGGGATGTGAAGTGAGTTTCATTCCACGCGGAGTAAACTACGGCATAATTGCTGTAAAAGTATACAATCATCATTAATCATGCATGCTCAGTAAATTATAATATAAGCCGGAATGTACCAACTATATAGTAGAAAACTATATTTGTTCTTCTTTTATTTTTATATGCTTCTTCTTCGTCTTCTTTTTTCGGCTTGCCAGAGAGAAAAAAATCAATAGAAATAAAATAACAGTATCATGGAAAGGAAACGTTCTTGAATCCTTGACTTGTGCAGTTTTACAAGCTTTTCTTATTTCTTTATTTTCCTTCTTTTCTCTGCAGGGCACTTTCTCGAATAATAAAGGTATTCAGAGATCTTCATTACGTGAAGAGTGGAAATGTTACTGTCGGCGAAATGTTTGATGAGCATGCAAAGAAAAATCCAGAAAAGATAATTTTGTACTTTGAAGAGCAAAAATGGACGACTGCACAGGTAAACAAAGATGAGTTTGCTAGATTTTATGGTTTTATTGTTTCGAAATTTTGCAAAATATTTTTTTCAAAAAAAGAATGGAAAAATAACACGTGTGTGTTTTGCTTTTCATGGTATTGCACATGCAAAATTAGTTTTAATTTTTAAGGAGAAATGTAAAGTACATATTTGTTCTTCAAACTAGTATTATTTACCATTTTTGCTCAACAACAAATAATAACATTAGTTTACACGTGTCCTTTTAGGTTGAACGTTTGGTAAACAAAATTGCCAACTATTTCCAAGAACGAGGATTTAAAAAGGGAGACTCTGTAGCCTTATTTATGGAAAATTGCCCAGAGTACTTGTGCATTTGGCTGGGATTGAGCAAGGTGACGACAGAACACTGAGTATTACTATAATAATAAATTACTATCATACAACAGAGAATATAGGTACACTTCATCAATAACATCCAGAGGGATAAATGTGTACCTACTCTTTTTTCTCATCATCCAATCCCACGACCTTAATCATAAACAGAAGCCAGAAGCTGCTGGCTGGTGTGCCAATTTTATTATTGTTGGTATTTTGCTGGTTTGTTTCTCTGTCAATTAATAATATACTCTGCTTATTTATTCACTCTTGTGTGCTGTAAAGATTGGAGTAGTTGCCGCACTTACCAATTACAACCTCCGGCTTCAACCACTCCGCCACTGTTTTGAAGCTGTGAATTGTAAAGCTATCATCTACAACGATGAGCTGAGCCCAGGTACTCCACTATTTTGGCTTCAGTTTATGGCAATAACGCACTTTATTTGAAAATATTTTCCACTTGCTCAAGCGTGAAATGCAGCATACTTGTTTCGCTTTCACACGTAAAACAGATTATATACCTACATAAATATCTGTATTATGAAACATATTTTAGCTCTCAGAGAAGTGATGGAAATTGGTGGCTTGGCAGAAACAGGATTATACAGTCTTTGTTCAAGCGATGAAACTCCTTCTATTACTTCCGCTGTTCATCTCAAGAAAGCTTTGGCGACAACAGCAGACACCGCTCCTGTTGTTCCCACCAAAATTGCATTTCAGGACAAATTGTTCTACATTTACACATCGGGTAAAGCATGAGAAACGTAAAATTTACGGTGTTTTGAGTACACACAAAATAATGTGATGTTGATGAATTTTACAAGTGAACTCTGTCCACTCACGTGGTATAGTTCTTTTATGTAATATTTAATGGGATGTTCTACCTATTTATGTAAACATTGGAACCCCAGTAAAGGTAATGCTTCTTGTTTTTCAGGAACTACTGGCTTACCTAAAGCGGCCATAATAAAGCATTCTAGGTAATTTACACACGTATTCACAAATATTTACATGCTAATATACAGTATATATACTACTGTAATACGCATATACTTAACTATAAAATATGTTTTTGCTTTTATGCAAAATGTAATTATCCCTGTGTAGATACATATTTGCTGCAGTCGGAAACTTTTATATGCATGGTCTACACAGGAATGATATAATTTACACAGCGCTTCCACTCTATCATGGAGCTGGTAACATGCTGGGTAAGTGAAGCACAAAGAGTAAACACAGATTTTTTTTTCAAAGAAAATCAGAAAAACAATCTGCTCATTAGTTTGTAACTGCGACTGCGATTTAAAAAAAATGTTTTCATCCAATCTAGAGTTTTTGGGGAAATGCTCACAAGATCAAAAGAGATCAAATTAATGATGCCAATCCATTCTTGTTTTGATTTTCAGGTGGAGGGGTAGCTTTGTGCTATGGAGTACCAATGGTAATCCGAAAGAAATTTTCTGCCAGCAACTTTTGGAAAGATTGCATTAGTTACAATGTCACTGTAAGTTTTATGCATTGGGAATTCAATGTGAATTTCATAGTATACATTTGAAAACATTAACAGGTAAAAAAAACATTGGAACAGTTGAATTTCTATATGTACTAGGCTGCACAGTACATTGGAGAAATATGTCGATATTTAATGGCCCAGCCTCCATCACCATTTGACAAAAGTCACAAAGTTAGATTGATGTTTGGAAACGGACTGAGGAAAGAAATTTGGCGGGATTTTGTAAAACGGTTTAATATTCCTCAGATAAACGAGCTGTATGGTGCAACTGAAGGAAACTGTAACATGTACGAATTTATTTAATTTAACCGTAAAATTCAAGAGGGGTTTGGGTTTACATACTTGAGATCCTCTGGACTGTGTTCTAAAGTTGAACTAAATATAATTTTCTTTATTTTCCAAAGGGGTAAGTAAACAAACAACCAAGTACTGAAATAACCGTCAAATAATAAATGGATGATTTGCACGTACATACGTAGAGCACTTGAGCAGGTAGATAGTGTTCACAACCGCCATTTAAGTGATTGAAACAAAAGCATCTCTGAAGACTTGTGTAATTGGTGTATGCGTTTAGTAAACATTGACAACAAAGTGGGAGCTGTGGGATTCGTCCCGATGTACATGAGTTGGTTGATTCCATACAAAATTATTAAAGTGGACGAAGCTACTGGAGAACCACTAAGGAACAAAAACGGAAAGGTAGATAGATAGACATCTATAGCCCCCCCAAATGATTATTATTCTTATAAACTCCACAGATGTGTTAAACTTTTCTACCAATAGTATTCTACAAAGATAATTTAAAATGCTTAAATAAAATCTCAAACACTTTCGGCACTTCTGTGTTATATGTCATTCACTCTTTCACAGGTTATTCCTTGTGGACCTGATGAGCCAGGAGAACTGGTTGGAAGAATCGACCATACAAATCCCATAAGAGCTTATGAGGTAACATCAGCTTATACCTCCAGAAATGATTTTCTGCTTTTATCCTCAAGTTTTTATGAATTGATAAAGTGTGTTTTATTTCCTTTGATTTGTACAGGGGTAAGTCTGGAAAAGAACAAAGACAGCAAAATACATTTATTTGCAAATTAAATATGGATACAATTATATTATAGCTTCCTCCTAAAATAATTAATTATTACAACTGTCTTCAACAAATATATATGGTAGTAGTAATGAAGTTTTGGAGAAATCCGTGATGATTGAAAAAGGTAAAGTTGACAAATTATTATTATATATACCCAGGTACGCAGACAAAAACTCTTCAAAAGGAAAAGTTCTAGAGAATGCTTTTAAAACTGGTGACGCCTGGTTCAGAAGTGGAGATGTACTTACAAGAGGTAGTAGGCAAAATACAAATTAGTTTTGTGTTCTGCTTTCACTCGTGACATGAAAACCCTCAATATTATAACGATCATTTCTAGAGCTGTTTGGTCTGGCCACTTGGCCTTTCAAACTTGCTCTATATATTTTTCAATATACGTTTTAAAAAATGTTGTTTTGTTTCGTTTACTTACATGCAATATTTTGACAACTGCCACCGTTTGTAAATTCAATATGCTGCAGATATTTACGGTTACTTTTACTTTAAAGGTCAGTACTCACAAGTAGTCGATTCAAAAAGTTGGTGATGTTGAAAAATATGCATATTATATAATATATTATATTTTATAATACAATAACTTGTGATGATGACGATCGTTGGAAAAATAAAGTTTTGTAATATGGGCAACGAAACTTTTATGAATTTGTTTTTCAGACCGGAAAGGGGATACGTTTAGGTGGAAAGGAGAAAACTGCTCAACAGCAGAAGTTGAGTCTGTAATCAGTGGTATATGTGCGTTGAAGGACGTTGTTGTTTACGGAGTTGAAGTACCTGGTGAGTAATTTATGAAAGCATTAATATTGCATAAGCAGTATATGCTGTCCAACTATTTTTAATCCATAATCCTTTAACGTGATCATGTAAAAAGCCAACAGAGATGATGATACATTTCTTCAACAAGATAAATTTTTTATGCATGTACGTTAGACACTGAAGGGAAGGCTGGTATGGCTGCAATTGGTGATCCGGACGAATCTCTAGACTTGGATGTACTCGCTCAAGGAATCTCCAAAGCGCTGCCTGCATATGCCAGGCCCTTGTTTGTACGAATTTTGCAGCAAATTGCCAAGACAGGTAAGTGTTTTCATAATAATGGGTAAAAATAGGGACAAGCAACATGAATATCGTATTATCCATGAAATTACGACAAAAGAAAGAAGAATTTTCTTTTTTGTAGTTTAAAGTTATGAGGAAAGGAAATATTTTTTTATCTCTATCTTTACTTTCAAAGGCACATTCAAGCTACAAAAGTTGGGCTACCAGAAGGAAGGTTTTGATGTGACCAAAATTTCTGACAAGGTTTACTTGCTGCAAGGAAACAAATACGTCTTAATAACCCCTAGTCTTTATGAAAAGATTATTTCGGGAAAAGTTAAGTTTTAGGTCTTACGTAAACCACTGACCATCAACAGTACAGTGTAATGTCCAATGCCATAAATACATATCAAATTGTTGAAGGTTTTATCTTGCCCATTTTCTAAATGAACGTTTTAGCAAAAAAGACAGACAATGCAACTTTATGAATATTTAAATTACTGTAAGTTTATTTTATTTTATTAATTAAAGTGACTCTACAATAAAACCTTTTTTGCTTTTATGAGAAACTAAAGAATCCACACTTTGGTCTAATTTTCATCTCTGTCTGTCGTAAACTTTCCTTCATGCCCGTCCACGAGTTCCATCGAATTCCACTTAAAGCGTCTTTCCGCAGGAAACCATCATTTTGAAAGTATTTCCCGTTTAAGTTTGACTATGCAAATTCATGATACGAGAAAAGGAGGAAGAGAGAAAAATAAGTTTACAAACAATGAAATTTTTTTTAGTTTGTTTGAAAGTTTAAACTTGGACTTACACGGAGGCAATCTCCAAACCACCTGTTTTTATAATAAAATTTTAATTAAAAACTATTTAATTAGGTACCAACTACGAATGGTTGCACTACAATAATAAATATGTGTTTTAAATATTTTGCACGAACCATCCACCTCCATAAATTTGTGCACAGTTTGCATTGGCTTCGCCCCAGTTATCATCATTATCTCTATCGTACGTGGAAAATTGCTTTTTGTGATGGTAGAGAAAAGAATCTTCTAAAAAATGCATGAATATTTGCCATCAGTGGTGTAAATTCAGTATACTCAAAATAAATTAGAACTAGCATGTAAATAATTTAATATGTCATTTGCGGATAGTACTAAAATGTTTTACCTGCTGTTCCCGAATGCGATTGTACATTTAAACGATAAGAATCTAAACTGCTTCCAATGTGAAATTTCTCGTACAAAGCATACCGACTTTCACCTTCCCAATTAGTCATGTTGATCAAAAGTTCATAAGGGCACTGTCTGGTCAGACTTCTAATGTTTTCTAACCCTGAAAGTTGGACCACACTAATTTTAAAGAGGCAAATTGATATAATTTAATTACAAACAGTGGTCAAATAAGCTAGACTTTTAAAATAATTACACCAATGTAAAAACATACAAACCTATCCAGTAATCAACAGATACATTTCCAAAGCCTTTTTCATACTCCTCCCACGTCCTGTTGAAACTAATTTGCCTGGAGGTACCATATGGACCAAAACCTCGCCGTTGAATTACAGTCCAGCCGCCTCCATCCACATCCATATCACAGTAAGCCTAAAATGGTAAAACATTTGTAGCAAAAAAAATTGCAAACACTTTTTTTTACACAAACTGCAATATAGAGCATCTGCTGAAAATATATTTGTTTATCCTATTTGCATACTTCAATGCCAGACTTGCTAACTCCTAAAGGCCAGATTGTATACACTCCACTGGAGTTTTTTCCACCATCTCTAAGATCCAAACAATTTTGCTTTTTTGCAATGCGATCATGTACATCGCCAATCTGTGAATAAAAACGACACACGATTGCATAGTGGCATATAATCTACAATTATAATATTTTTTTAAGTGCACACAAAACGAACCACTTGACATTTCACATTTTACATATAAATGCTTTTTTTCTGCGTTCCTCAAGGAGCAGGTTATTTATCATTTTATTTGTTTCTGATATAATATTCTTACTTACCATAAAGGCTGAAGAGTATGACAACTGGATTAGCTGGAGTAAAGTGTCAATGTGTCGCTTGGCGTGCATGTGCTGGCTCTCTTTGATGTATTGTGTGTCAGCGTATACATCTTTGACAAACCTCATATCAGACAGAGCTCCTTTCACTGTGGACAGTTGTGACATAAACCCTTGAACAGCTTTCACATCGTGCTGCAAGCCTTGCAGCATTGTGAGTTCCTGATAAATGTTTGCTTGAGTGTTATTTAGCTCGGTTGAAAGTCTTCGAAAGTTTGCTTCAAGAAACTGTCGTAGCATTTGCCCTAAAACAACGGCTGCCCTGAAAAGAACGCAAAATGAAATGAGGAAAAAAATGCTTTTAAATAATTCGACTCGTGAATTTGTATGAAGCAAGAAATAAACTATTTACACGAGACAGGAAGCAAAGTATGTACAAAGTAGTAGTAAACCTCTCGTTGTGTTTTAGTGTCATTATTTTTTGTGTGCAGCTTTGCAAAAAGAACTTTTACTTTGATCTTTCTTAATATGAGTCACGGTACCACAAAAGTAAAGACTTTCTGAAGCACTTTTAAATGTTTTAAAGAGATTCAAGCAAGTATTTTCTAAATTACGTCTCTTTTGATGACGACTGGAGTAAAGCCTGTCGCTCTTGTTTACTTTTCTCCATTGCTGCTCCTCCCAATCCTACTGCTACTGGTGGTGGAACCAAAGTGTCGTCGTCGCCGTCAAAAGCAACATTTTCTGTCGGAAAAGTCTTCACAATTGGCATAAATGAAACAAGGACGAGCAGAAGGAATGAATAGATTAAATTCTGGAAAATGGCCTTCATTTTAAAAGATGTATATAGTCAAGTAAATTTTGAAAATCTCAAGTACACCAGTATGTGCTGGTAAAATGTTTTACTGTCTTATTCACTTTATAAAACAGAGTTTTGCTTATTTGTGTTAGCCTTTGAACACATTAGTGCCTAGCAGTACTCGTTCTGACGGATTATTTGAAAGCGCACAAAGTTTATTCTTTGGCCTTTTTTTATCTTTTTGTATTTACTTGCCTTTTTGAATTTCATGTCTTGCAAACAAAGTAGAAGATACTCGTGTATGCAATATCAATACAAGATAAGCGTAAAAACAACTTTTTCGGGAATGCTTCAACCGTGCTTCCGGGTTTGCGAAGGTAGCACTTTTTTCAGAAGCAGTAGCTACTACATTATTAGGTAGTAGGAGGGCACTCAACTCATTCTCTTAAGAGTAATTAAAACGGTATGAAATGTTCACAGGAAATAAATGACGAAGAGAATGTATGTAACGAAACACATATTAGTGATACATAAACCC